>JAZHYW010001566.1:0-32380 GCA_037355805.1 Ixodes ricinus | reverse complement strand
ACTCGAAATTCATTTTTCTTTTATACAGATGGTTTCTTGTTTGTTGCCGTCATCAGGTGGCGCAATCTATAGACATACACGTTGGAAAAGCACCCAGGAACCTTTCGTGCTTCCCAGTGCGCGTCGCATGTGCCACGACTCGAGAAAACTCATTTTTCAGAATTGTGACTTAGTTTCAATCCCTTGCGCGTTGGTAAAGTTAATTGGATGGTCGCAAACATCGGAGTGTTCCGTGATCGGCGCTGCGCTCCCGGTTGAACTTGCGTATGTCGTTCTTATGCTGTGTGATGCGCTGAAAGAAGGTTTTCGTCTCGCCGATGTAAGTAGCGGGCACTTTGCGCATGATATCTTGTAGACCATCCCCTATGCTCTTGCTTTTGGGAGGCGATCTTTGGTCGTGGCATGAGTCGTCCCAGTGTGGACACAGGCTTGTGCGACACTTGGAGTAAGCGGACCAGCGCTTCGCTGGTCCGCTTACGTAGGGAACGCTTATTCTCGCGATGGGCCAAAGCTGCGTGTGTTGGGATATGTTTTTTTTTTCTTTTGGCTTGTGCGATTTTTGCGACGGGCGATGCGCTCAACAAATTTCTTGCTGTAGCCATTGCTCATCAGGTCACCAACGATAGTCTGTTTTTTTTTTCTTCTGTCGGTCTCTGATAAGCGGATCATTGCTATGGATAGAAGTGGGGAGACCACTGACGCCTTGTGACTCTTTGGGTGGTTCCAGCCAAACTGAAGGTAGCACCCGGTGTACGTTGGTTTCCTGTACACAGCAAACTTCAGATCTTTCCTTTGCTTTTTCGCCAAGGCATCTAGAAAACGGTAAGGTGTTATCCTTTCGTATTTGACGGTGAACTGAAAGGCAGGCTGAATAGAATTGAAATGGGCCAAGCGAATGGCTGACATATGGTTTCTTGAAAATTCAGAAACAGTGATCCAAAATAACGTAAGAACACTTTGGGCCTCCTGGTGAAAGATCGTAGCCCTTTTTGCTCGATTGTTTAAACTGTAAGAATTGCCGTCCTGACAGAGATAGAGGCACCCATTGGAGTTCCGCTGACTTGCTTGAACAGCTCACCTTGGAAACTAAAAGGTAGTGGACGTGGGAGCAACAGCAAAATGCGGTCGACTGACGCCTACTGCTTCGTACTTGCGCAGATTCTGTCCGTGCTGCATTCCTTGGACGGCCATGCTCTGTTCCAGCCCGTGAACACGACAACCGAGTCCGTTGCCTGCCATGTGCCGAGTCAAGGGGGTGACGCCGATGGATTCTCGAGCACCGTCACCGACTTTTTGATCTTCAAACCTTACTGGATTGGCAAGTCTTCGCTATCAACACCATCAACATCATCGGGCGTTGATATAAGCGCAGCGCGAATGCGTTCGACCATGTATAGGGCATGGGAGCAACAGCAAGATGCGGTCGACTAACGCCTACTGCTTCGTACTTGCTGCAGGTTGGTGCAATTCCTTCCCTGCATGCCAGGAAGTTAGATGACATCCTTCTTTTTGTGTTCTCGTACCCACAAACACTTGCATTAGTTGCTTGAGAGTGTTTTGATATCTTGAAAATAATGTTGCTGTCTGGCGATGTTGAAATGAGCCCCGGACCAGTGAGTGAATCTCAGGTTCAGCAATTTAATGAAATGTTTGAACTATTGCAAGAGCTGTACATGCGCTCGATCAAGTCTGAAAAAGAAAAAGCTAGTTTGATTACATCCGTAAATGAGTTAAAAACAAAACCAGCATCGATTGAAACAAGTTAGGCGCTATTGACGAAAGATTACCGGTGGTGGAAAATGGAGCGTCCTCGCTTAACGAAGCTCAGCAAGAATTGTGCGGCGCGGTGCGGCAGAGTATTGGTCTTGTGCTGGATGACGTTGTTTCACTGCGTTCTTGTACAGTTGAGATGGAAGATAGATCGCGCCGGGACAATGTAATCTTTCATGGGTTTGGTTGATTGCCCTTTAGAAACCTGGGCTAAAACTGAACAAAAAGTTATCGCTGCTCTTTCAACTCTGGAAATCTCGGCCGGTGGCATTGCACGTGCTCACAGAATCGGCGATTTTAATAAAGATAAATGTCGTCCGGTAATTATAAAATTTGAATCTTTCAAAGCGAAAGACAAGATTCTGCAATCCAGAGCTCTCATAAAACGGAAATATTTGACTGGAAATGAAGATTTTTCACCTCGACGCTACTTCTGAGATCAAAACTGATTGATTTTGGAAAGTCACTGAGATCCGTGTTTTCCGTGCGTTATAATAAATTGTACGTTAACAACAAGGTATATGCTTACGATCCGAGGGAAGACTTGGTTCACGAGGTTATTACTTCTAGCGCACGGCGTATTATTCTTAATCATCATGCTGCCAGCCATGACGCGCTCGAAGGAACATCAAGCTAGGTAGTAGCGGAGATTTGTCGCAGCGTTCCTTCGAAATACGTAATATTTCAGTTCTTTTTGGTAATTTTCGCAGTTTCATGTGCTGCGAGAGGAGCTGAGTTCCGCAATTGATTCCAGTGATTGTAATATAGTGGTTCTCAAAGAAACGTAGTTATCTAGCAATATTCAAAACAATGAAATATTTAACTGTCATTGACGGTTCAATTTATATCGACATAATAGGAGTGGTAGACATGGAGGTAGAGTACTCATTGCCGTTATGAATAACATTGCATCTTCAAACATCGATGTATGTAGCCAAATTGAAACTGTCTGGATCAACCTGTGTAAACCACAAGCGTCTGATATTGGGTGTCTGTTACCACCCTCCAAGTTCAACAAGTGTGATGATTTACGTGACTCACTCAATAAGATAATCATCTCTTCCCTACTTCGCCCATCATTATTATGGGTGACTTTAAAATTTCCTACCATTGTGTGGTCTGGAATTTCCAGTTGCTCAGCCATTTTCTTTGGAAAGCAATAATTTTGTAGATTTATGTTCTGATTCTAGTCTTTCGCAATTTCTAACCAAACCTACCCGCACTACGAGCTCATTAGCAAATGTACAAGACCTTATCCTAACAACATGCCCGAAGTTAATCTCGTCCTGATTACCTTTGCCGGGTCTAAGTGATCATCGCCTATTACAGTTTGATATAAAAAAATGCCGTCGGCGGCTGTACGAAATACCTTCAAACGTGTACGAGACTTTGGTAAAGCTAACTTTGTGGCAGTTAATAGGGACCTGATGCACTTTTATTGAAACCTTTTACCCTGCTTTCATGAGCGTTGTGTTAATGAGAATTGGAACTTTTTCAAGATAAAACGATCAACTTTTAAATTTGCATATCCCTCTGAGGAAGGTGTATTCCAATCCATAGGCTACGTGGTTTAATAGCGCACTCAATAGATTGCGTAACAAGAAGAAGCCTTTATTTCGTCCTGCGAAAAAAGATTTGACTGATAGACGAACGGTTGCTTATTACACTGGTGCTGATTTATACAAAACTGCTGTAGATCAAGCTTCAAAAATATATTTTTTCACTACACCTTACCGTCCATGTTAATAAATAATTCAAAACAGTTTTGAAATGTCACAAAGGAAACAGTATATCTTCAGTGTCAATGAAGGCCGATGATGGTAGTCTCATTGCTAGTGTGGATTGCGCTAATATTCTCAATGGTGTATTTGTAAGTCGTTTCTCGGTTCCTTCCAAGCTTTCCTACTTCCGATTGCATGATTTATGACTACCTGCCAATGTATCCGCTAGCGGTTTATCCTAAGGGCATTGTTAAAATTATTGATTTCCTTAAACTTTCATCATCAGCAGGAATCGACGGTAGTAATACAAAGTTCCTAATAAACACAAAGACGTATACGTCAATTTTGCTCTCTGCTGTATTTACTCAATTCCTACAGTTCGGTGTTTTACCTGATGATTGGAAGGTCACCAGTGTGGTTCCTGTTCACAAGTGAAGGTGAGTAAACATAGTCCTCTAAACTCTCGCTCTATATCATTGACCAGTGTCGCATGCAATATTCTTGAGCATATAATTAATTCTGATATAGTAAATTTCTTAGATTCAAACTGCGTCTTTTGTCCATTTAACATGGTATTGGGAAATCATTATCATGCGAAACACAGCTTGCATCGTTCACACATGACCCTAATATTATACTTGAAAGGAGGTCACGTATAGATTGCATATTCTTAGATTTTTCAAAAGAGTTTCATAAAGTCTCTCACAAACTACTTCTGTTAAAACTCATTAAACTAAATATTGACCCTAAAGTTCTCAACTGGATACATTCTTTCTTGACTAATCGCAAACAGTTGGTTACCATCAATGACTCTTTGTTCCAACTTTAGTTTCTGTCACTTCAGGAGTACCGCAGAGTTCAGTCTTAGGACCTTTGCTATTTCTAATCTATATCAATGACTTACCATCTAATATTTCATCCAATATTTCAGTATTCGCTGATAACTGCGTCCTATACAGCGAAGTAACCAATAACGTTTGAATATAGACAGTTACAAAATTATATTAATGCAGTGTCACTTTGGTGAGAATCATGGTAATACAATTAAACTCAACTAAATGTAAATCGATGCGCATATCCAGATGTTCAGCACTACCTGCAGATTATAATATTAAAGGAATTGCATTACAGTCGGTCTCGAAGTATAAGTAACTTGGTGTACATATCACGCCTGATCTAACATGGAATCATCACATAGATAACGTAACTAACAATGCAAATCGCATGCTGGGATACTTGAAGGGAAACCTCTCATTGTCACCCCGATCATTAAATGTGATACGGTACAGAACGCTCGTACGACCAAAGCTAGAGTATGCATCATCTATTTGGGACCCTGGTCAATCTTCACTAATTGCATCACTTGAAGCCATACAGAACAGATCAGTACGTTTTATTTGCTCTAACTATAATCGAACCGAAAGTATATCGTTAATAAAGGCTAACCTTTCACTTTCATATCTTTTAGTACGCAGAAAAATCACTCGGTTAAGCCTATTTTACAAAATTTATTACACTAATGTTACATTGCGAGAAAGGCTTTTCGAACTTCCTTTCTATGTTTCATCAAGAGTCGATCATCAACATAAGGTTGGCATCCCTCATTCAAATTGCAGTGCTTTTACCATTCTTTTGTACCATGCACATCCCACGAATGAAACCACCTTCCGGCCCCCATTGCTTCATTGTAGACAGTGTTATATTCAAAAAGGCGTTGTTAGTTTCTTTACTTGCTTTTGTTAATCATGCTTTTTATCAATTTTCCCACGTGAGTTTTTTTTTACTATCGACTCATTGTTCCCCCTCTCCCCTTTCTAATGCTTTATGCCCTGAGTGTAAATAAATAAAAGGAAATGAGATAAAATGTGATGTCGAGACAAAATTCGAGCAGGTGACACAGTTCATCTATTTTGAGGGTGCTTCTTGAGCCGAAGTTTTCATCTTTCTCTAGTATATATCTGGCTGCGGTGACTGCCAACGGAACTTGGACGCTTGTAAAAAGGGACACTATGTCGAAGGATACCATGCAGTCATCGTCGTTGAGTCTTACTTGCAAAACCCTCTCTATGAAGTGGCCGGTGTCTTTCACATAGGTTGACATATTTCCCCCGAGAGGGGCTAACATTTGTAGTATGTATTTGGAAAACGCGCGAAGTGGCGAGCCCGAAAAGTCTACAACAGGTCGTAACAGAACGTTAGACTTATGGATTTTGGGGAGCCCGTAGAAGCCTGGTGTAGAGCCATTTCTGAAAATAAACCGCAGATAGAGGCTCTTCGACTACGGGTACTTTTTCAAAACTTTCCTCCAGTATCTTATTCAAGCTCGTCTGAACTCGTAATGTTGGGTCCTTCTTGAGCTTTTCATAAGAAAGGCTTTCGAGATATTTTACGTCACTCTCGTTCACCTTCAGGTCAAGGACGACGATCGAATTTTTATTATCTGCCGGTTGAACCCCGATCTCTGTATCCTCGCGGAGATTTCGAAGAGCTGTTGTTTTATTTCTTTGGACAGATTGTGTGGCTATAAATGTGGGAGTGTTTAGAGGGTGCCGATCACCTCAGGCCGCACTCCTTCACAAACACTAGGGTCTTGGCGTGCGATGCCGTCCTCTACAGCTGCAACCATTCTTGGAAGAGGTGCCCGCGTCGTGGTCACGTTAGAGCCGTGGCCTTTTTTCAATGCCCCTATCTCGCACGCAGAGAGTTAACTCGAGGAGAGGTTCTTGACAAATTTGTAGGTGTCTGTGCATCGCCCTTTTTCCTTTTTGTTATAAGCTTTGAAACTCCATTTCTTGTGATGCCGGTCACTGTTCCGCAGAGATCAAAGCGACGCTTGATGCGAAAGTCTGCAGGGCTGGGAACACGTCCGGAATGTGGTGTTCGAGCTCTGTCGAGCGGGTTATTCTTTCTCTGAGGGTGGTCCGGCACTCACGCATTCGGGCAATTACCAAACGTTGTTCAGCGTGTGCTAGGATCTTGTGTCCTTCTTGTGTGTTAACTACCTGCATGTTTCGGCAGGTCCTCGCAATGTCGAGATGGGTCTTGTAAGCAGAAATGCTGCGAACGATGATGACATACCGCTTCGCTAGCTGGGCTGTCTCCTATCCGAAGACATCAAGTAAAGTCTTGAATGATAACATTTTCGACAGAAATCTGTCTGGTTGAGGAAAAATTATGTTTTCAATATATTCTACCGAAAACCGTCAATTTCTTTTTTAATATTGTTTAGAGTTCTTCTGTTTAAACAAACTCATGAGGACGATTTTACACTCTTTTTAAGGAAAGTATGTTTTCAGATTTTGTAGGGATCTAGCAATAGACACAATCATATTCTACGACTCTAGGAAGCTTAATATGTTTTGTAAGATAGATCAGCACTCTACGTCACTCAAAAGCTGGATTTTTTGCAATCTCTGTTTTGGCAGAATTTAGTAGTGATAGCTGGCGCGATGAGGTGTAGTGGCGCGTAAGTGCAATTTCGGGCTAATACATCGTCAACACGACCTGGAATACACCTGAACTCTATTTCAGCTGTTAAACTGAAATTCCAAACCTTCTTCATGATCTCTTTGAATTCGACAAGGATTAACTCAAATGCCTTGCACCCTAATATCCCGGTGCAACTGTTGGTTGTCAGTTTATAATTAAAATCAGTTTTGTTGCACTTCAAAAGATTATTTCTCTTTTTGAAAATCCAATTTTACTGAACACATACATTATTACGAACTTAATAGAAAAACAGTACATTGTGTGATACTTATTGCTTGGCATTCACCGTAGTAAAAAAAATTACATATTATTAACAACATACTTCGAGCAGAACGTACTATGAGCATACATGTTGCGCACCAAATTTAATGCTTAAAAGGACCATGAAATAAATTTTCCGCTGGGATAGACTGGAATTCTACTAACTGCATATTGTTTAGTGCGCCAAAATAAAACTATTGCCCAAGCGTAAAAAGCCTAAGGTCTTCTTTTCGGGACGAAAATTTGAAAATATCGCGGACCTTATAGTACCTTCTTTCCTCCGATAGGCCTCCACCTTTAATGTGATGCATCCGCTGTGCCCAAGCACGTCCGCCGAACTAAGCACACGCATTGGACACGACCACTCCATCACTCGGACGTATGCGCCCCGTCAACAATCAATCCGTCGACGAATATTTGAGTTCGCTTTCGTGGCCAGTGAGCGCCATGACGGGACTTATCATAACCTGAGAATTAAAAGTCCCATGGTGTGCTTCAAAATCACGGTGGAAGCTTGAGTCATCGCATCCGGTGGACAAGCACGTAACGACCACGTCACTTCTCATTTCGCGTTTGAGTTGATGATAAAGCTAAGAAGGAAAAAGCTGAAAAATGTTTTCATGGTCCCTTCAAAGCATACCCATGGCGCAGGTCCAGCTGTGCTTGAGTATACTCAAAAGTATACTTGAAATATAATAAAAAGTTTACTTGGAAGTCGCGAGTGTTCCCTACCCTCGCCGTATCTGTTTCCACTCTGCGGTTTTAACAGTTCGCAAGAGCATTCAAGTGGCGAAGCTTGTGTCAAACCCCGTGCACTTCGCCATTGGCATACCAGTCGTGTGTCGTCTTCGCCGAACTAGACTTTGTAATTTGAAATTTTTTTAGCACGGAGATATAATACAATACTGATTAATATTACGCAGAGCAAGCCTGAGGTATTTGCATAACTGTCAAAGTAGGTTATTAAGTAGTTAATAAGTTCAGCAGCACGGGCAGAACTAACAGCGTCTCATAATCGCACACCTGTTTACAGCTTCAATTGCCTACTTCATTTTTCCCGTAAATACCAGCAATGACGAAGCGAGCAAAATACGCCGGACAACGTGCAGGTGCGGAAGAGAAATACGTCAGCAGGAAACACCATCAGAGGGCACCACAATCATCTGGCGCCTACAAAAGGACACGTACAGCAGGTCCTTGGCTCACTTTGGCAGCCGAGGCAGTACCAAGAGTGTCTATCTTCAATCTTTCACCTGCTTACAGTTGAAAACTTGTGTTGGTGCTTAGTTTTCTTGCCGTTATAGTTGTGCCTCGCTGCCGAGCACAGCATTCCCGTGCCATTTATTTAAACTTGATTGTCTTGCGTATGTGTTTATGACTCTCTCTCATGACCAATGACGAAAAAGAGCAAAAGCAAAAACACCATATCAAAGTTATAGAAGACCTACGTCGCAAAATACAAACAAAGATGCGAGGATGGAAAGAAAGCGAGAAATACACAAACCACACGCATGATAAGGTTAAGAGATAATAATCGAACTACAAGAACTTAAAAAAGAGGCGAAGCACAGACGCAAAATGCGAGCTCTGGGCCAAAAACAAGACACTGACGATCAAAATTGAGGAACTGGAGCAATATCAAAGGACTAACAGCCTGTCGGTAAAAGGGATGCCTCTTGAAGACGATCTCTGCGAGATTGTGAAGACATTAGGCGAAGCTTTGAGAGAACCCATCCAAGACAAGGACATCAACGTCTGCCACCGAGGTGCCCCTTCTGGAGCCGACGAAAAAAAAACATCAATGTACGCTTCGTTTGTAGCAGAACAAAAAAAAGGGTTTATAAAAAATACAATTTTATATATAATACTATATTGCAAGGGTTTCAGGTGGAGAAAGCCAAGTTTACGTAAACAAGCATCTGACTTGGCAAAAAAAACAAAAAGAAAACAATCTTGGCGCCGCTGTTGCCCGCAAACCACTGGATGAAAAAAATGTGTTGACCTACGCGCGCCGAAATGACGGCACTGATGTGTTAAAAATGAGCACCAAGAGGACCTAGAACGAATTAACGCGTGAAATAACAGCCAACAAATAACCCCGTGGCATCGCTTTTCTTTTTGCAGTGGCTGAAAGAAGATTTCATCAGTGCAAATACTATGACATACCTACTTTCAAACAACTTTAAAAATTACAAAACCAGTTTCTCCGCACCTCACATGAACGTCCACAGTATGAAGAGTAAGGTAGATTTGTTCGTACTGTTTTTAACTTCTTTGAAATTTAACTTTGATGTCCTTAATTTAACAAAAACACGCGGCTAACTGTCAACGACCGGTTACCGACTATTTTAGGTTACAAAGGCGCAGGAATGGTTAGAGCACAAAAAGAGGGAATGGAATATCGAGTCATAAAAAATATTATTATTTGAACAGTGAACGAGAGAGATTTTTAGGTATGAATACATATACGAAATGTATGGTAGTAAACACAGGAAAAGTAATTGTTGCTGCTCCATACCCACAACAAGCGGAGACGTGTCATTTATTGACTTTTTTTTTGTAACATGATAGCATCCCGAAGAGATTTTCCTTTGTCATAACTATCGTGGGCTATATAAGCATTAATACTACATCTGAGGAATTAGCGGCGAGGCGGTTTCACAACCTGCTGCTTTCTTACAGCTCTCTCAACGCGATAACACTGCTAATTACAGTAACCAGGGCAACTTGTTACATCAAGTGATGTTTGTGTTATAAATATAAACTTCGATAGTATGCCATGGTAATAAAACATTACATCAGTGATCACATGCCCACTTTCTACTTGACAATTATCCAAAATGCTTACAAAATTCGTAATAAAGAAAGGCACGTGTTCGGAGAATAAATGTTAAGTCAATGATGAAGTTTTGAATGGAACAACGTTTTCGGAGAGAAAACTTAAATCTAGCTTACGATGCATTTTCGCTATGGTTCAGCTGCACTCCGAGGCTCCATTTGCGTTGTCATTCAATGCTCATGTTTCTTTTATTGTGGGCCGGACGATTAAAACTCTTGGTATCATATCTCGTATAACTAAAAAGTTCAGACGCCCTGCTTGTATGATTCGTTTATTTTGTGCTTTGGTTCGTTCACGGCTTGAATTTGCCTGTGTAGTTTGAAATTCTCTAACAAGTGCACAGTCTTTAAGTATTGAATCAGTGCAAAATAGAATGATACGCTTTTTATATGAGCGTTTTACTTAAGTCTTTGTCAAATAGAATATTCGAGCGTGATCTGATTTTTTTCGCACAGCGTGGTAAATGGTTGAACTGATGCTAATCAACTTCTGAATTCTCTCGATTTTCATGCTCCTTTTCGCGTTACCAGAAATTTACTGTATTTTATATTCAATTCATGTCTAAACACTCACCACTGTCCCGTATGCAAATTTCATTTAATACAATCGCATCGTCTAGCTTGGACATCTTCGCAGATCTTCCAGTTTTCGCCGGAACTTGGCAAGTCTAGTTGAAAGTTGAAACTCTATTCCATTTTGTGTGAAGTGTGCGACCTATTTGTAGTCATGCTAATTTGTACATTGAAGCTGTGCGTGTGCTGTATTTCTTCTTTTTAACTTGTGTGCGCCAATGTGAAGACCCGCGTGGTTGCTTTTGGACACATTAAAGAAACAATTATTATTAGTAGCGTATTATTTCTGCTAGTTACAGCTAATTTAAAAAAACAAAACATTAAAAATAACGTGGATAATTGCTACCTTATAAAATAAATATAGAAAAAATTTGAATGTATCATTATTTTATAATATGTCGAGACGCTAATGTTCTGGCCAAGTTTAAGAAAATAAGGACTGGAACGCACGTTTGAAAAAGTCACAAGGAGAATATAATCTGCAAACGTTTTCAACAATATATAATGATCCAAGGAAGGTGTGAAAAGAAGTTGACAGTCTAACTGGTAGAGAAAATATGCACAGCAATGTGGTGGCCCCTATATACTGGGTGATTCAAGGAGCGGCCAGGCTCTTTAAATCGACCGCAAGAATCGGTTTCTTGAACTATCGCGTTCCGATTTCGTACAGCTGCCCGCCACAGATGGTGCATTTTTTTTTGTAAAACTTGCAAAGAGCGAACACATTTGAAGAAAACGTAAAGAAAGAAAAAAGGCTTAGCTCCTATGGAAACGCAACGAAGCCACCGGTCTTCAAACAATACGGCGCCGTTTCGCTCGGGAGCCAGAGATTGCGCAAGCGGTGGGGACGCCAACGAACGAGCATACAGTCGCCGACAGCCGGCGTCATAAGCAGACGATATTTTCGACTCAAAATGCGGCACGCGTTCCGCAGGCGGCGACAGTCGCAGAAACAAAAAGAAGCGCGGTAACAACAAGGAACTGCAAAGCAGACGACATAATTACCACGAAAAAACAGTCAAAATAACCCGACAAACCTTTTATTGAAACGATGATTTGTCCATTCAATGTGTTTTATTAGTAACAGTGATAAAATATTGCATTGGCAGCTGATATCAAAAATCTCGCGCCGCTTTTGATCTGAAACGATTGTCTGCTGCTGTATGCTCGTTCGTTGGCGGCAGTTGCCGTCGCGATCGCTTGCGCCATATCTTGTCTCTCGCGCGAAACGGCGCTGTATTGTTTGAAGACCGGTAGTGACGCTGCGTTTCCATACGAGCTGCCTTTTCCTTTCTCTGCTTCTTCTTAAGTTAATTCGCTCTTTGCAAATTTTATTTAAAAAATGCACCATCTGTGGGCAACGCTACACAAAGTCGTAGCGCGATCGGTTAAGAAAGCGAATTTTGCGGTCGATTTAAAGAGACTGGCTGCTTTCGGGAATCACCCAGTATATAGGTAACAAAATACTGGCTGGCCTGAAGCTAGAAGAGGCAAAGAACACCTACTTTATGACAATAGGTGCACATAGAGAGAACCATAAAATTTGGCGGAATTTAGAGCTACGGACTACCAAACAACGCCATTAAATTCAATCTTGTTATTTCCATCGACTTCATGCGAAGTTGATATGATGATCAGAAACGTAAAACATAACGCTGCAGTAGCTTTTCTTTTGGATAAAAGCTCTTCCTATCGCGTGTGCATCGTCCTGGCTAAGCCCCATTACTTCGCTTTGAATTAACAATATGTTTATTACGGTAGTATTTGTCACGAACTTAATATTGCCAGAGTAAGTAAGATTCGTAAAGGTGGCGAGGTGACTATTCCGCGAACCTACAGGTCAATATCAGTTTTACCAATTTCGTCTGAACTATGCATACTTAAATAACCGAAGCAGCACGCTTGGTTTTAAAAAATTCGAAAAAGACACTTAAATCTCTACGTGTAGGAATGCTTTCGCATCCCCACACGCAGCGCATCTCCTTCAAGCAGCGGCCACGTCTTCAAATCGCAGATGGCGCTGCGGCGGTGGCATCACGTTCCCCGAATGCGCAAACGGGGCGAAACCTGCGGCTTCATGACGGCTTCCAAGACGAAGCATTCCGTTGCTGTGCTTTCTTTGTTTCATGTCTGAACGTACGCTTTCACCTTGGAGCGCACCTGCTGGCTTCAGTAAACGTCCTTTTTCACATGCTTTTTACACGCTTTAAACAGGTTTAAGTGTTTTAGTAACATCGTGCTCTTCAACGAACCTATTCAAATGTGTCTGAATTCTTATTCATGTGGTATGGCGTGGTGTGTGCCGCTGGGCGGGGGGGGGGCAGTCTGAGTAGATTTATGTTGGGTTGCTTTGCCTTTCTTTGTGTCCGGTAAGGCTTGACCGCCTTTCTTTCTTTTATGTGGAACGTCTGAAACGGTGCTGTTTTAGATTTTGTTTCTGTGCCCTTGGGTGGCTTTGGTTTTAGTGTGGTAGTTAGCAAGCGTTCAATCTCTTTTTTTCTTGTTCTGGTGTGTACATGACTGCTTGTTGTGGGCCTGTTTTTGGCCGCAGTAAGCGAACTGAAATTTTAGCTGTATTTGTTGTGTTTCTAAAATATGGGTGCATGCTGTGAGCTGGTAAATATTAACAATTTTGAAGTAACCTGAGACTCTTCTACGTTTTCATGTTTCTCCTCTACCCAGTCTCAGGTTAAATCTACATGGTTGTTTGTGTTTTCCGTCCCGTTTTTTTCCTCACCTGGTTTATAATTTCAGTGTTGAACCAGCACACTCACACTATTGGTTTAAACTCAGTAATAATGCTGATCCATTTTATAGGTCAATAGAAACGTCGCGAGCAAGACCATCGCATATTGAGCACTTCAAGTACACTAAAACGGAAGAGAATAATGTGAACTTTTAAGACAAGATCCTGTGATACAAATATTCTAGATGCCAAGCCAGCTTGAGTCGGCGACAGACACCAAGTTTCAGAACATAAAAAAAACATTACGAAGAGCCTGTCTGACATTCACCGTCAAATGTATTACTCTGAGTAAATATTTCACCCACCTGAAACGTCCTTCTTTGCATGCACTCTGAGTAGTAATACAGTAATGAAGTTTTGCGAGCGTAACATTTTTTTCACACGCTTAAATCAATATCCTTGGTGGTTTGCTATCTAATTGGTCGATCTCCGCTATCTAATTTCCTGAAGGTGCTGTAAACATCGTCAATATTAGCGAAAAGTGGTATTTGGGTGCTGCTGGTAGATCAAGATCGGCATGTCCACGCTTTGCCCTTTTTGAGCCTACATCTATGTAACCTAGCCCTCGTATAGCCGAGGTGGACCCACGGGGCATTGCATGGGCAGCGCAAGCTGGGCATGCCCTTGCAAGCGCAGTGCCTGCATCTCGTGTAAAAACGAACTTTTGATCCAGTGCGCTATTTGGAAATACTGCAAATTGGGTAAATAGTGACACTTCTACCTAGGAAAAAATAAAATCATCCCAAAATTCTTCAGATTAAAGTAAAAGAAAAAAGGCTAATAACGGACAAATCAAATTATTCTCAGCGATTGAAGGAACGTGAGAATAAATGCCCGAATTTCGGGGAAACCGGTATTCAAGGATGCACGAACATTGGAAGTTTGCTGGAAGTCTAGAGAGAGATTCATAGAAAATGTGTGCACGCATAAATTCTGGAAGATTATCACAAGGGATTGAAAAATACGAAACAATTTTAGAAGAACGGGAGTCGAGGTGAATATTCCAACTTAGCAAGTGACGATCCAATAGAAATTGACGCAGGTGGACAACATATTTCTGCGTGCCATTACTTGGCGCTTTCAGCCTTTTCTGCTTTCCCTGCACTCCACATGTACAGGCACTCTACCCAGCAGCCTCACGAAGTCTACTCTACCTTTTTATCCAATGATTTGAACGGAAAACCAGTGTTAAGGTTGGCTTTACGTTCAACATTGTTTTCCTGTTTGCCTTCACAACGTGGTTAGAATGACAAAATATCATATCGATTTCATGTGAAGCGTACGCTTAAATTAGACATCTCCCAAAATTCACAATATTAAACAAATAAGTCTATCTTGGCAGGCTGTTTACACTTGGGGAAAAGTTGTCTACCGGGGCGTGGAAATCCAAGCTGTGCCCAGACCATCATTCTGAAACAAGAAGCATCGAGTCAAAAGATTTGAAGCCTCCCATATAGGTTTGCTTCTGCGTGCTCCAGAAGATGGACATCGGGGAAGAACTACAGACGACGAACCTTAAGCTGAAGCGAAATAAACATAAACAGGAGCGTGAACATTTCGAGTGACGCAGTTAGAGAGGCTACAGACTTCGGAAAAGGGCTATCAAGCCTACCTGTTTTATTTCAAAGCAGGTAGACACCGGGAAGTCTTCGAACACTGGCTTGTAAAAGGAAAAATCTGCCACTTGTGCCGATAACAATCCCTTTCGCATTTTGAGCATTAGTATGATGTTCCCGCATAAACATCAAAAGCGTCAGATGACCCCCCTTCTGGGCATGTTATTTATTAACGCAAAATGATTCAAGCAGCTGAATTTATGCGAAACGTGTCATGAACGAGAGTGACGAAAAAGCGTTACACGAGCAACAAGGCAGCCTCAACAATGCATAGCCCATGGCAATCAATGCATACGCTTCGAAAGCATATATAACACTTTCTTAGTTCTTAACATTGACACATTACCAGAACCAGGCATACACTAGCCGCAAGCAGCGTTATCCACCAAGACCTCAATGGAAACCGAGCTCCGAACCATGTGATACGCATCTCTGAAGTACTTGTGCAACGCCACAGGAAGAATTTAATGCACAAATTGCACAAGTCATAGAAAACGATGTTCTCTGTTTCGAGCCATTAGGAAAGCTAAAATGTCTTCATTCTCGTTAGATAATACAATATACGCCTACCCTAAGTGGGCGGACATTGAAAACGTTAACCAACGCTTTTTACTTGGACATCTCGACAAATAAAGGTGCAGGGGCTCCGGAACCGAAGGGGGGGGGGTTAGGGTGGGGGCCGTCGCCCCCACAGGTTCTAACAGTGGGGGCATGCCTCCATGCTCAAAGCCGTTCTGACGGCCCCCCTTTCCTGTTCTGGTCGTTGATATACATATATATATATATATATATATATATATATATATATATATATATATATATATATATATATATATGAGAGAGAGAGAGAGAGAGAGAGAGAGAGGTGAACTAAACAATGTGATATGAGCCCCAGACGTCGCCCAAAACAACAGATGTACAAGGTGGTGGTGGTGTCAAACTTTATTAACAATATGACGCCCCGTCCGGCGCTAAGTAGGGACCTGATGGTCGGGTCTCTTCACTGTCGCCTGGACGTGATCGACCAGGGCCCGCTGGTACGGAAGAATAAGGGGGTCCGGTGGAGTGAGCCACTTCACCAGAGTCCCGGGGCGTTGGTGTGGGGGAGGAGTGTAAGAGCTTTGGAGCGGGAGGGAAGAGAGGAGGGGCACTCCCATAGAACATGAGGGGTATTTGGGAAGCCCCCGCAGTCGGGGCAGATGGGTCGCCCAGGGAGGGATTTGTAATAGTGAAGGAGATGCGGTGTGGGGAGGGAAGAGGTTTGAGCTTGACGCCATAAGGCGCCTTCTAACCTAGATAAGGAGGGGTGGGGGGAATAAGGGATCTGCGAGACTCGCGTAAAGAAACCAGGGCTTCTCGTCGCTGATCCCGTTTTAAGAGCAAATCCTCCAGCGGGTCATACCGACTCACTCCGGCACAAGGGGGTCCTGGTAACTCGTCACAGGCCAAGGCGTGGGCTGCCTCATTCCCCTGAATGCCGGAGTGACCCGGAACCCACTGGAGGGTCACCTCGAGGGCGGGATTGTTGGTCAGAAATTCTTGGAGGTCATCAAAGATTTCGGGGGGGAGGGTGACGTCTCGGAAAGCCCGACAGGCCGCCTGGCTGTCTGTTCGAATGAGGATTTTGTTCGTGGGTTGGGTAGGTATTGTGATAGTTTCGGCTATAGCCAAAGTTTCAGCATATGTAGAAGACTTGATATTAATGTGGGAGTTATAAAAGATAGGTGAGTAAGTGGGATGAATGACTGCGGCAGTTGTGGCCCGGGGATAGGAGAAGGAAGCATCCACGTAATATGTGGTGGTAGATGAAGGGGAGGGAGTGTTACGGGAGATTCGATCGGCCCTGTCAGCGCGTCTGTCCAGATTCCGCTCGGGGTTCATATTACGAGGAATGGGGAGTACCTCGACACGAGGAAGTGAAAGCCAAGGAGGTCTGGAGGTGGGGATGGGAGGAAGGGAGGAAATGTCGTGACCAAGTGACCTCAGGAGGATTCGACCCGGTTCTGAAGAACGAAGGCGATCCACCTGACCTTGTAAATGTATGTCTTTACGATCTTGGAGTGTATTAAAGAGCGATGTCATTTCGAGTGTATCGTTCGGTGCGGCATTTGGAACGCCCAAAGTTAGGCGGGTAAACTTGCGCAAGAGACGATCAAGTTTAACGTGCGGAGTTTTGCCGAGATTGGTGTAGGGATACTGATACATTACCCTGGAGTAGACCAGGGCCTCCGTGACGCGACGAAGTTGGTCCTCTCGGAAGCCCTGGTTGCTCCGAGCGATGCGTTGCAGGACGTGATATATGTTGTTAAGTTGTGTGTGGAGTCTGGAGAGCCAAACATTCCACTTGCCGTCATCCTGGAGCCAGAATCCAAGGACGCGGAGGTAACGGGGGCGGGGTACGGGTTTTCCATTCAGGTGTAGGCAGATTTGCTGCCGCGCGGGTTCAGTGTAGCGCAACTGTCCAGTGACCACTACAATATACTCTGTTTTTTCCGGGGAACAAGAGAGTCCGAGTTTTTGTGTGTAAGCGCAGATTATGTTGAGTCCTTGCTGAATCGTGTCCTCTTGCTCTCCTGCTGATCCAGAGCAACACCATAACGTTATATCATCCGCATAAACGGTATGTTTTAAATTTGGAATGGAATTTAGTAAAGGGGGAGATCTTTAAGTGCTATGTTGAATAAGAAAGGTGAGAGGATAGCCCCCTGTGGTACTCCTGTTTGTAAAGGTTGGGGTGGTGAAGTGTAGTCATCAATTTTGGTTTGTACAGATCGTTGTGTTAGAAAGTTGTAAAGGTAGCGGTAGAGGCGGTGACCAGGTCGAAGTGTAGCGATTTGTGATAGTAGTGCCTGATGGTTAATGTTGTCAAAGGCACCTTTAATGTCCACCCCAACGATTGTGCGCAATTGAACCCGGCTGGGTTGGGCGTACACATCGTCGTAGATTAACATCATTGCGTCCTGGGTGCACAAATGGGATCGAAAGCCGATCTGAGTAGGGGGAAGAGGGTGAAATTGGGAGCAGTGCCAGGCAAGTCTCTCTAGAACCATGCGTTCCATGAGCTTGCCTATGCACGAGGTAAGGGAGATGGGTCTAAGGTGGGGGATAGAAGTAGGGGGTTTGCCAGGCTTGGGTATAGGAAGTACCGTGGCCAGGCGCCACGAGTCTGGAAGGTCTCCCGACAGCCAGGAGTCATTAATAATACTCAGCAGATGAGAAAGGTGCGAGTCAGGTAGGTTCCTAAGTAGGGGATAGGCAATACCATCAGGGCCAGGGGAGGTGTTACGTTGGAAGGAAGAGAGAGCTCGATGAAGCTCAGATAGAGTGAAAGGAGAATCAGCATCGGACGATGTAGGCCAGGAGGGGGCAGAGAAGGGGTAGGAGGAGTAGAGATAGAAGGAAAGTAATGTTGAAGAAAAGCCTTGCCCAACTCTGCAGGTGTTTTGGCAGTGTGCAGTTGCAGTTTAGTGAGAGTATGTGTGGCTCGGCCCTGGCCCAGCATGGATCTTAGGATGGCCCAGGGATTAGGAGTATGTAATTGAGTGCTTAGCTTCTCACAAAGGTTAAGCCAATTAGTTGTTGCTAGCTGTTGTGCGTAATCATGAGCCTCTGCCGTAAGTTTAGTGATGATATTGTGAAGGGATTTGTTTAACTTATGCTGTTTTTTCCATTTAGTAATTAGTTTATGTCTTTTGTCCCAGAGGCCAACCAGGTGGTTGTCCACATGGGGGTTTCTTCTGTGACAGCGATGCGTTTCGTAGTCTTAGAATGAGTAACCAGGAGGTCCCTTCCCCACGCGGTAAGATCAGTGCTGGGCTCTATCCTGTCCAGCTGGGCTCGGAAGGCGTCCCAGTAGGGGAGCTTTCTGTAATTGGGGTTGAGTGTGATTCCCTTCCCTAATTTTAGTGTAATGCTTATTAGGTAATGGTCACTACCATAATTTTGGAAGGTATTAGTCCACGTGGAGGGCAGCGAGCCGCGATACCAGGTCAAATCTGGGTTAGTATCGCGACATATGCTATTACCCTCCCTCGTGGGTTGTGTTAAATCATTTAATAATGTAAAATGAATGTGTTTGTGCAAATTGAGCCATGACTTGCGCTCGTGGAGTAGTAGTAGCGAAGCCCCAGTCTTTGTGACTGCAGTTAAAATCTCCTAAAAGTAGTATAGGACTGCGGGGTGTAGTGATAGGAAATTGAGGAGGGGGGCCATCTGAGGAGTAAAATATTGGGGTGTCCAATACGCCGAAATAATAATAACATCCTGTTTCTGCTTGTGTGGCCGGCATTGAATAGCCACATGTTCCTGTCTGACATTATTTAATGGCTCTGTATCTAACTGAATGGCTGCAATGGATTTATGTACTAAAATAAGAGAATATGAAGGTATGCTATCAAGGCTGAGTTTTGTTTTATGTTTCCGTGGTATGCTAGGTTGAGAGTAAGTTACATAGTGTGGTAAATTAATTATGCTGAGGGATTCCTGTAGCGCGATAATGTGTGGGGGTTGGTAGCTTGATGGACTGCCTGCAAAAGTGTGCCTCGTTTTTGCCGGATGCTCCTGCAGTTCCACTGCCAGACGTGCATATAAAGTGCTGGGGGTGAGGGCGGGGCAGGGGAGGGAATGGGACTATTCGTTCTGGGATTGGACGGAATCAGAAATGGAGGTAGAAGGGAGCACAGTTACCTTATTAGGGGGCAAGTGGGTATCCTGTGGGGTATCCCCTAGCCGCTTTCTGAGGGCAGGGGTGGATATTTGTTCAAGTTTGTGAAGCCGATCCTGGATAGCGGCTAGTTCTGCTAAAATTTGGTTTAAGGCGGCCTGTCCGTCAGTCGGGGACGTAGTTGGGGAGCGAAGTTAGAGAATCTTGAAAAAGTTTGTCGATGTGATTGGAAATTTTGTGTTCAATTTGGGAAAGGACGGTTTGCTCAATTCGCTGGACAATCCTGTCCTCGAGGCGTTTAATGTAGGACGGGGAAGCTAAGCCTGGCGAGGGGGTTTCGGAGAGCGGTGAGAGTGGGGAACTGTTGGGGGAACCTGAGAATAGGACGTGGGCAAGGGAGGGGGTTGTCCGGACGGCGGGTTACGAGGAGCACCCCGGGAATCTGGCGAATGCGTCTCACCCATCGTGTGTCGTGGAGCCGGGCGCGGCGGTCGGGGAGGAGGTGCGCCAGCGTGCCCAGGTCGCTGTTGTTGCGGCAGCTGGGTGTGGTCTCGTTCAGGTTGCGGCGCTGGTCTAGGAGGCAGGGCCGGGAAGTGCTGCTCATACTCGATGTCTTGAAGCGGGGTAAATCTGTTGCTGGTCCAGACGGAGGATCCATTGGTGGGTGGCGTGTACAGAGGTAGGGGCTTGGTTTTGCATGTTTCATCGATGACTGGCCAGGGTTGAGGTGTGACTTTCGGCGAGCATTAGTGGCTTCTTGCCGGCGATGGTCGGCTTCTCTGCGGGCAGGGCACAGGGGTCGGTCGAATTGTGGGATCCTTGGCAGTTGGCGCAGGTGGGCGTGCAGGAGTGATCCATTCGGGCGGGGTCAGTGTCGGGAGGGAAATGTTGGCCACAGGTTGCACAGGGTGTGTAGAGGGCTTTGTTAGGGCAGTCGTCGATACGATGCCCGAGCAGGAGACAATGATTACACTGAAAGGCCTTCGGCTTGTGGAGGTAGATTCTGTATGCCACTCGATTGACGAATGCGTATCGGGGGAGCGTGGGGGAGTCGACAGTGAGTAGTATCGTATTCGAGGATCCGAGTCTTCGTACCGCGAGTAGCTTTCCTGCTCAAGCTCCACGGTCTCACGCAAATGGCCGTCCGCGTCGGATGGCGGTATCCCGTGGATGACTCCGCGAGCATGTGACGAGGGCACGGCTCGATACGAGTTCAGATGTAGCCTGGAGTTTTTGAAGTCGATCTCGGCGACTGCGAGCAGCTTCTCTGCGGCTCCGGCCCGGTAGGTGTCAATCGCTATGAGGTTTTGTTGGCGTCTTACTTTTATGTATGTGTCGCCGCGTTCCAAGCGCGTGAGTCTAGCGGCGGTGAGAATTTGCAGTCCGAGGTCTTGCGTGTCTGTCTGTCGCAGATCCAGCTGGGGGTGGAGACGGGTGATGATGGTGATTGCCGTTTGTTCTTTGGCTGACGGGCCTACTCGGGTCCACGGGGGCTCGTCCTCCGTAGAAGGCAGCGTGAGTTGCTGGTCCGACGTATCGGTGTCCATGTCTTGCGGGGATGGGTCGTAGAGCCAGTGAAAACTCACTCGGTGGGTGCCGACAATGTTTCGTGGCCGATGCCGACGATGTTTCAGGACACTACGGGCACCTATCCACAATTTTCAATCAACAATCAAAGTAGCACAGGCGAATCTGGTCGCTACGGAGGCTGCTTCTTCCTTTCTCGGGGGCAGGGCGTGCCTCGCGCCAGGCTAGCTGGTGGGCCTGCCGCGCGAGCGCCGGCTCGATGTTTATATTAGGGTCACGTTCTCAGGAGTTCGCGGAGAGTCGACTGCTCTCGTCGGAGGCTTGAAACGAGACTCGGGCTGAAACGAGACTCGGGCTGTACAGGGTGCCACAAATAATTTACAGGTTTTTTTTTTACCGCAAAATTAAACTAGGCATCGCCGAGCGCTTATTCTCTACCCAAAGGTAGCGCTAGAGGTCACAACCAGATGCCAAAATTTCAGCCCGATCCGATACCTTATTCAAAAGTTCTGAATGATTTTCTGAAAATTTCCAGTGGAAAAATGGAGCCCATTTTTGCCTGTTTTCGGTTTCTACTGCCATAAAGCCCCCATGTATTCGAAAACTCTATCAGCCGCAATTTTTTCCATTGAACTTTTCAGAAAATCACTTGTAACTTTTGAATAAGGTGTCGTATCGGGCTGAAACTCTGGCATCTGGTTGTGACCGCTACCGCTACTTTTTGGCGGAGAATGAGCGTTCGGCGATGCCTAGTTTATTTTACCGGTAAAAAAATTTAATTTTTTGTTACACCCTGTACTTCCGGAGCCTCTGAATGGGTGTGTCGACTCAGGGCGCTCTTATGCATGGCGCACTGCCATACGCGACATACAAAGGCGATGAAGTCCTGACACGATAAACATATTAAAGTGCACGTTTTCATACTTTTTTCAACAGAATGAAACGTATAGAAAAAGGCTAGACCACATATTTTCGAATTCCGTTGCGAAACGTCCCAGAAGAGCACCGCGTCCCTGGAATGCACGAAACCATGCTTAATAATATACGGCTTTTTACAAAAACGACAACTTACACTCCATGGGACGCTAAATGCCTCGTATTTAAATCTATACCTTCACCGGCAACGTTTCGCTATGGAGGCGGAAGAAAAAGATTTTAACACAAAACGAAACGCGCATTTTTGTTTTTTTAACACGAGGGCGAACATTTGTTGTGGACACAAAGTATAAGGAATTTTACACAACATAATAAGGAGAAACACATGAGGGAGGCGATGTGTGCTTTGAATGGTTTGTGCTGGCGTCCATAGGTTTCTCTCTTTCCTTGTGCGGTAGCTAGAAGTGTTCAAGATTTTTACTTTTGTCGTTAAGTGTGCCCCTCTGGTTGACTGTGGGTCTATTTTAGGACGTTCAGGCCTAATAATATTTTGGCGGTGCTTGGAGATTTGCGTTGTCCGTGCAGTTTTCCTCCCTCTCATGGCTTATAATGTCAGTGTTGAATCAGCACGCATGCATTCTTGCTTTCATTTCACTTATCATTTTTATCCGTTTTGATAGATTATTAAAACGTCTTCAGCAAGACCACCGAAAGTTTAGAATTTCAAGTATACAAAATGAAGCAGAAAACTGTGCACATTTCCCTATAAAATTCTGTTAAACAGGTAATCTGTATACCTAGCCCGATTGAGCCTCCTACAGACGCCAGGTGTGACATCAAAATGTAGTTACAAATAACTACATTCTGACAAACGTGTCTGGAATTTCACCTTGAATGTATTACTCTACGTAAAAAATTCCACCCCCACGTAAAAGGGCCTCCAAGCAGCATATAGTTGGTCAATCATTGGCCAATGGCTGGCAATGGTCCTTGGCCAAGTGGCCATGACAGCGGCAAGAGACTGGCCGGTGACTGGCTCTTTGCTTGGCCAAATACAATGGCCACTCGGCCGGCATCTTTACCGCCATCGGCCAAGCATTGGCCAACGAGATGGCCACTCTCTGGCCACTGGCCAAAAGACCATCGCCAGACATTGGCCATTGCTTGGCCTAAATCCGTGGTGCTCGCGCCTGCTCTAGAAACACACCGAGTAGTAAGTTAATCATAAAGTTTTGCAAGCCTAAAAGTTTTTCCCGAGCTTAAAATTACAAGTTTGGACGATTTGGCATCAAATTGAGCCGATCTCTGAATTTTGTTTTGCAGAATATGGCGGAAATATTCTTAATTACCAGTGGAAAGGCTCATTTTGAAGTCGGCACAGATAGTTCAAATTAAAAATGCCCATGCTTAGTTCTCCTGGAGGAGGAGGAGGCGGAAACTTTATGTCTTCAGATCGGTCTAGGCGCTGTGGAGGCCCAGAGGGCCGCCGCGACCGCAAGGGCCCGGGAGGTGGTCAGGACTAGGGCTGACTCCTCCGGGTCGCGCAACATCTGCTCCCAGAGGTGAGGGGAGGGAAGAGGGGTGTATGGGTCTGCAGGGGCATACGCAAAGGGAATGGTAGTAGTGTCGAGTACCCCACACGCAGGAAAGGTGAAGGTGGTAAAGAGGTGTGGGTGAGTGTGTATTAGTTGTGTTCGGTGGGAGAAAGTGTGTGTTTGTAGGAGGCGCACATGTGTTCTGCCTCCTGGGAGAGGTGCGGGCGCGGAGGGTGGGTATTGGCGGCGGAGGAGGCGGTTGTGCAGGGTAATATCCCTGTATTGAAAAAGGGAGGTAGGCTTGCCTGCAGGGGCATCGCGTGTAGGCTTATTTGAAATGGCGGCTTGGTCGATAAGTTTGCATGCACGATCGTGCACCATCTCATTAGCGGCTACGCCTGTGTGGAGCTGGTGTCCACAGCAAAGTCACGTATGCCGGATGGAGGGTTGTCGGTGAGAATTTGGAGGGTCATGCGGGAGATGTTGCCGCGAATAAAGTTGCGGATGGCCTGCTGAGAGTCAGATAGGACGAATTGGGGAGTGGTGCTCTGGGCGAGCGCAAGGGCAATGGCCGCTTCCTCCGCCGTGGTTATGTTCGTAGTGATGTCTCCTGTTCGCTGTTGTTATACGTCTGATAGCAATATAATCGATGCCAGAGTACTGGGGCTGTTCATTTGCTCCTTCTTTAATTGTGTTGAATCGGTAAATAATCGGCAACACCAAAGAGGTGACATTTGTTTTCGGTCGCAGACTTTACTGTTATCAGTGGTACTGTGTTTGTGGCCGGAACTGGATCATCAACTTTTCTTTTGTTTCGAGGATTTGATATTAATTTTCTTTCCTTTAATTTCTAGATTTCACATTGTTCCTTTAAAGGTCTGACTCATGCATGCCCCACGAAACAACCCAAAAATCCGTGCTTTTCTTTTTTTTTTCTTGTGACAGCACTAGTTTGCGCGTGTAACTTTCGTCTATAGTTCGCTATCGTCCAGGTCACCCCTGCCTGCCCGGCCACAAAGTCACCCTGCGCCCCCTCTCAAGAAACTACAACCGTCATCCCACGGTCTTTTAAACTTGGCCCCGACCATCAAGCTTCTTCACCCGGGTACGAACTGCCTCACGCTTCCCTCTCAGGAAAGCTCCAACCGTCACCCCGCCGAAATTCGGA
Source organism: Ixodes ricinus (assembly GCA_037355805.1). Classification (NCBI taxonomy): domain Eukaryota; kingdom Metazoa; phylum Arthropoda; class Arachnida; order Ixodida; family Ixodidae; genus Ixodes; species Ixodes ricinus. The sequence continues at coordinate 7,597 of JAZHYW010001566.1, read as the reverse complement.
CCCGACCGTAACATTGTATAAACGTTTGCCCATCTGGAACTCTCCCTGACGCTTCTAAGGAAACTCCAACCGTCATCCCGCCGTTTTTGAAACTTGGACTCGACCGTAGCATTGTATAAATACCACCGCTGTTCATCTGTAATATTTCTTCCTGACGAAGGCCGGACTCCGGCTGAAACGTCGAAGAATAAACCGTCCGGTTGTTACTGTTTTCACCAACGGTTTTCTTATACAGTAGAATCTCGTTAAACGGAAATCGCTTAAACTGAATTGTCGCCCAAACACGAAGCAACTATTCTCGGAGTTGTTTGGTTTTTGTATTCATGCAATGTAAAAGTAATCCCGTTAATCGGAACTCACACTCTCGCGCCTCCGGGTAAAACGGAACCGAAAACGAAAACTTTGTCGCCGGCATATTTTTCGCTATCGCAGAAAAAGAGAGAAAAATAACTCCTTGAGTAATAAAACAGTATTAAAGATGTTCTTTAATACTTATTAGCTTTGTTGCCCAAAAATTAGCATGTACGCATGGTTTTGGGGAGTTTTCTTCTCTCATTTTTTACGCATAGGTGGCGCAATGGCCTATAGTTGTCCTCATTTTCTGCGATGGCGGCCACGAAGCGACAGCACCATGCGCTCACGTAAAAAGAAAAAAAGATCGAGAGTCACTAATGATTTCGATAGCGGTTGCTTCACGAAAACGCGGCGGTTGCAACGAAGCATGCCATTCCCAAGTTGCAGCCTGACAAAGGATTCTTCACGACAAGGAAAAGCTGGCGGAGTGCGCGCCCAGCAGAGCGCAATTCTGGACCAAGAGAGGATGAGGTCAGCGACTCCCCGGAACACGAAGAGCTTGAGAAATCCTTGGTGAATGTGGCTGCAGAAGAGCCCGGAGTGAGAACCTTCTCGTCACCGGACGACGTCATTCGAAAAGAAGAGGTTGCTGGATCTTAAACAAACCAAAAGATCTCCTCGTTTTTTCCTACTCAGTGAGTGATTGTTTTTAGACGCTCCCGGAGAGCAGGGAAAGAGGAGGAAATGGAGAACATGAATATTGCTTCAAACGTTTTTACACGGTTTGTGTGAATATACAAAAGCGGCAATTTGGTGTTTTTTTCATTATTTTGCCTTCTACATTCGCTTCCTGGTGCATACAAATTGTGCACTTGTGCCTGAAACAGCATTTAAACCGGCCTTCAACATTTTTAGTGTACCTACATACACATACTCTCAGTAAATGAAACTCCTGATAAATGGAACGGATTTTCCTGGTCCTCTTCAGGTTCCCGCTTATCGAGATTGTAACTGTATATATAAGGGGTGTTTCACGAAAGGCGGAGAAATTCGATATTGCGAAAACTACGCGTCAACAACAAAAAAAAAAGACTTGTGTCGTTTTGGTTCTTGGGACAGAGGCCTATTTTGAAAAATCATTAAGACCGGGATAATTAGATTTTTAATTATTTTTTGTGCGTAATTAACTTCTTTAATATTGTGTGTTAAGGGCATGGTTTCAATTAGAAAATTGCTCAACATCATCAGAGAACTCTGAACCAACAAAATCCAAAACGATAGAAGGCACGCGGAACATATTTACGGCTTTCTGAAAAACCTCGCGAATTCACGGGTTTTTAAGTTTCGGTTTGCTCGCAGCGCATCTCGGCCCCTAGGGCACCGCGCCCGTAGAGAAATAGTTCAACCAACCTCTGCTGCGCTGTCATCGCGCGACGCAGCGGAGGCTGGTTGCACGATTTCTCCACAGGGGCGTGGTGCCGTTAAGGCCGAGATGCGCTCCGATAGCAATCCGAAGCTAAAAAAACCCGTCGAATGTGTGCGGTTTTTCAGAAAGCCGTAAAATAGTCTCGCGTGCTTTCTATCGTCCTGCGATTTCTTGATTAAGTGCTTTCTGATGATGCTGAGCAATTTTCTAGTTGAAACCATGACCTTAAACTACAATACGTAAAAAACTTCATTACGCAAATATAATTACCAACTTAATAATCCCGGACTTTATAATGTTTCCTAAATAGGCCCCTGGCCCAGGACCAAAACAACACAAGCCTAATTTTTGTTGCAACGCGTAGTTTTTGCAATATCGAATTTGTCGACATTTCGTGAAGTACCCTTATGTAATTATATATATATATATCTATAATGCGAATGAGTGAATATTGACAAGTACTGCCGTAGTAATACTGTGAACGAAGAGGGGAGAGAGTGATTATTGAATGTGTAGCTTTCAAGTCAGAAAAAGCAAGGGGTAAGAGAGCTGAAGAAAATTGGACCAAGAGCAGGGTAGAACTAAAATGACGTGTCACATAACTGCCGCAAATCGTAACTAACATGGGCCTTAACTCAGCAAGTGGTAGGCGTCCAAATTAAGCCAATTCTAAACTTACAGTACACAGAGAGCTGGTCAAATATTGAGTCCGTCAAGAACAACGGCCGGGATGGTATAATCGGATGAGGCATTTCTCCGGACAGGCGAAGGTCGCGGGTTCGATCCCCGCTCCTAACCCAGTTTTCGCAGTTCCCTTTCTCATTTTCCTTCCCCTGACTTTGAATGGCAACTCCAGTCAGGATTTTGAAATTCGAGAATACCACTGTTTTGAGCACGATCAGTACTCCATAAATTAAAAGCTGTAATGTTTTTTCTCTTTTGTGCTTAGATTTATAAATATCACGGCTCAATGTTTCCTATCCGGCGTCTACGGCAAAACCGAAACTGTCTGCTGGAGAGGGTTGGCAACATTAATCATAAGCTGTATACAACGTTATTAGATTAGCTCAGTTACGGAACTGCTCATAGAAGCTGCATGCACGAACAGTACCCCCCCCTTCCCCTCACTCACCAGGACTCGCCTGGCGTCGCTCGACGCGCCGCCGGACGGCTGCTTTGGTAACTGCAGTGTATTCTATGGGAATCGGGATACGTACGTTTCGAAGCACGGCGTCTAGATGGCGTTTCAGCTCTGCTCTATGTTAGCTCTGTGGAACGCACAGTTATGAAACGAAAATCTAGAAGGCGCTTCGAACGACGGCAGGCGGATTGAAGTGAGTGAGGCGGGGTACACCCTTCCGCGGGAGTTCCATAACTGAGGTAATATAGTAAGGTTGGCTGCAAGGCCGCTATGTGACATCACGGTGCTGCTGTGGTACGCGGTGCAACGCGCGGAAGCAACCGCAGCACCACCGCGACCCGACGTCAGGGGTAGCTGTAGTACGCGTCGCCCAGTGTTGCTTGACTAAAAGTTAACCCACTTGCCACCCACTAAAGATCAGGTGGTCTTGACTTTAAAACTGGTTTAGCGGAGTACGCGGCTTCACATTGACGCAATATTTCGGCTGGGATCACATTTCCTGCCGCTAAGTAGCCATTTATTCCGGGATCGTTTACGACCGGAGCTGCCTTTTAAAGCAATAAATTCAATATTCACGCTCTCTCCACTTCGTTCACTATATACATTGTTGATTCTCATGAAATTTTACAGTTCGGCTGTTAAGGGCTAGTTTCCCCAGTTTCGGGTTCATGGAAAAATAAATCTCGACACGACCCTCTGGACAGCTTCCGCCATCTGTGAGCGACGGCGGCACATAGTCTAGCTCCGCTGCTCCTCACTGAAGTGGAAAGCCTGAAAGTTTATTTTTTAACTTTTTATATACCGCATTTGGGGTTTTATATAACGTTTCTAATACAATTTTTGGTATTCTGGCAGTGCCACTAGCGTTCATTAACTGTCACTTTGTCAACTCAGCCTATATCGCTCACCGATGAACAGTAGAGCGCTGTAAGGTTCGCAAAAAACTTCCCATAGGGAAATGGTTGAAACCGGACGTATACTCGTGAAAAGTTGTGTTTCGGCTCTCCCTCTATGTCTTCTATTGCGTGGAGCCTAGTAAAGAGTCATTTCTCTTCATTAAATTTCATTTGTGCCCCAGTACGGGTATATTCATCGTGCGAATTTCTTTAAACATCGATGCAATGTTATAACTGTGACAAGCTCATGCGAGCACAATACGCAAAATTAAGTGATCCCAATTAAAATGGTTGAGCAAAAGGAAATAAAGAGGACATGCACACCACCGTGTCATAACGGGGTATTCACACTGAGGATGCTTTTCGGGAAGGGATTTATGTGACGTCAGTTATCAGCGGAATTAAGCAGCGGGACTCTCTCCCCGACTCGATCGTCCACACAAACGGCGGAAGGCCGAAAGGGATGTCAGTACAGCGCCTCCTATGGGATTATAAAATGCCTGTCGGCTTCGGGCAGCGGCGATGCGAAGGGAGCAGGCAAATACCCGGCATTTAGTGTAGTCATTGAGGAACTTTTTTATTCTTTGCTTCATAATCATTTGTTCTCTTAAGTCCAGTCAAATGTAGAGGGCAACGAAGAACTCGTGTTCAGAAATTCTGGCGGTGTTAACCACGAAACGTTCTTAGAGATTTTAAGTTTTTTTCGTCAACTCGGTGATGGTTGGATGGGACAAGGAAATTTTTGTACTGAAAACGGGAGTTTGCATTGGGTGCTGGGTGGTCCCAATAATTAGTGACATCTATCTTGGCGCAGTGGATAGAAGTGTCAAATGTGATCTTGCAGCGTACACCGTGAAAAACGTGTTTCGCTATGTGGACAATCGTTTACTTGTGTTTAAGGGCGCTGATGGAGTTGAAACGCAGGCTAAGGTACTTTCTTTTTTTGAGAACTGTGGCGGAGGCTCAGGTTTACGTATGAAGAGCCCAACGAAGGGGTTCTCCAATTCCTTGACCTCTCGTTGTGCTTTGAACGAAAACGTGCTTGTTGATCGTTTACTTCACGCACAAAAGAGGCCATTCATGACTATAGGTAAAGCCTATCAAAATTTGTGAAAAGAAGCATTGCGGTCTTTTGTCTTGGGTCCGCCCTAAAAAGTTGTGCGTCCACTGAATGAAGGACAGCTTTATACGGGCAAGTTAAAAGGCTGAACCTGCCCGGGTTTCCATCTGCACTTTTGACTAAGGTGGCTGGCTCCCTCTTTAAAAAGCTAAATTGACGCCGCATAAACTAATATTTATCCGGCATTTACACCATACCCGAATGCACTACAATATTAAATATAATTTATTCCATTTATATCATGTTTATAGCGTACCTATTTTAGGCTTTTTGCATTGTTTATTTTAATCAGTTAAGGCTACACAAATGCAGTCTGTACACTTAAGTTGTGCGACGAGGGGGACTATATATAAAGGGCTAATTTTCACAAACTAGACTTTCTTCAATAATTTTGATGCAGTAAAAATAAACACAGCGTTTACATCCACGTCAACGAAAACCACTCAATCAGCCAATTTTAGAAAGAATCGCAGCAACTTGAAGCGCGGTGATGTGCTAAAATTACGACTAGTGTAGAAGGCGCAAGGCAGGCCATGCGGAAACGCTGATGATCATTTTATCATCCGCGGTCATCCTGCCTAATTATCCAAAATCAACGCATACCGATTAGCATCATCGGAAAGTGCAGATGTATCGACCGTTTTACGGATTCGTTGAACTTTTTTTTTGTTTGGACCCCCGCGTCTCAACTGGGAATATAAAGAGGACAATTTAGATCTAAACTAAAGGCGGAATATAAAATGAAGAGCCCTCGAGCACATCTTGGTACTATGAAAAATAATCGAAAACGAATCCTTTTTGAGAAAGCCGGTCTAAAATTGGGGATGCTTCAGCAGTTGTTAAGCATTCGTTCATCTGCATTTTTTGATCTGCATACGCATTCGTTCATCAGCTCATGGCTTGAACAAATTAAGCCTGCTTGTTGGCCGGCCGCATTGCCATTGCAAAAGTAAAAACAAGAGCATGACATTGATAATTACGCTGGCCGTGACATACCCCACAAAGTGTTGTTCCGCGAGCGCGGCCAATGTAGGGGCCCATAGGCACATTCCCGTTTGAACGCGTTTAAGTGCGCAGCGGTGTCCTTGCGGAAGGTAGCGGCAAAGTGCGGTACAATCCGAACCGCAAAACGGGTCCGAGAGCCGGAACCCGTTTTTCTTCTTTTTTTACAACTTCCGGAGTGCGTTGTGGCTCGAAAGTGTGCGGTCGTGTATGGACTACGGTGCCTTCATGTCCGCTTTCGATTTAATGGACATGAAGGCACCCTAGTTTACTCGACGCAGCTAGAGCACAGGCAACGGGTGAATGGGAGACATGGCCCATTTTTGTGGGATTTTTGAGTAATTTTGAGAAGGAAAATACAACAAAAGTGACTGCTTCTTAAAGGGGATCATGAAACGATATGTGGTTGGAATGTTCATTACTTTGCAGAGGCATACTATGTCCCACTCTGGCCCAAGCATATTCGAACAGACAACGACTGATTCAGAAGCTTTTGTCGCGGTGAAATTGCGAGGATAAAAGGGGACTATTTCTTTCAGTCTTGCCTTCGCAAAGCTGGATGACGTAATTGTGGAATCGAAACCACACGCCTGATGGCCGTGGAGCGCGGCTCATAAATTGGACACGAAAAGTGCGTGAGCGCAGGACTTCGGATCCTAACAATCAATGCCTCGGCGGACACTCGGGTAGTGGCTCGTGTCCAACCACTGCGGTGATGAGAATAGCCGAACTATAACAATGCCTGGAGCTCAGCACGCATTTTCTACTTTACCGACCCAAGAGCGTGGCTATGATTAATATTGTCAGCATAGGATAGGCACCAGGCCAGGTGGCCGCTCGTTCTGACTCCGATTTAAGGTTATGAATGATGCTTATTTTTCTCGATTTTTTTCGGCGACTGCCCTTGTATTTATTAATAATTAGTTATTAACGTTAGGGAGTGATTTTAAGTAGTATTTAGCGAAAGTAGGAAAATCGTTTCATGGCCTTTTTTATCGTCCGCAATTTGCCTGGCAATTTTCTAAACACGCGAACACAGATCGCAGAAATAGTAACCCAACTCTTGAACCAAGAGAAAAATGGCAAAGTTATTGAATTTACAATTTTTAAGTGAAAATTTTTACTGGCAACAATAAAAAAGTGACGTCAGGGAAGGCAGGGATGCACTCTTTGCGCTGTAGACATTACTCCCAACTGATTAGAATAAGTTTTAAGGTGTCAGATGAATACTTTGGAAGTTTCCTCCAGCGCCTGAGCACGAAACAAATGCTTGGCATAGTACACTTATAGACTGCCCGCTCGACCTGCTAGCCTACCTTCCCCTGACGTCACGGGCGCGTGGGCATATTTGAATGTTTGTTTTGGAAAAATGTTCACTTGGCGATTTTACAATAACTATTCTTAATATCGCGAAACTAAATAGCATACCGGAGAGGGTAAAGCAGGAGTCAAGGAAATAACAGTTAGTTGGGGTAGCTCAGAAAATCGCCGGAGTACCACTTTAAGCTAAGACGGCAGCTAATGCTACAAGCATAAGAGCAGGAGGTCGCTGCTTTTAAAAGTTCTCCCACAAAGCGAACACTCCCGCTGGAAATGCAGGTATCAAAGCTAGAAGCACGGATTAGCTCGCGCTTGTAGCTTCCCAGGCAGCACACCGTACTGGGCCAACATTGGTTTTGATGTGGCAAAGAATGGTCCAACAATGGCCCAATGAACCA
>JAZHYW010001565.1:0-27440 GCA_037355805.1 Ixodes ricinus | reverse complement strand
CCGGGACTCGTCCATGCGGACCAGATAGGGCGGAGTCCAACCACACGAACTGCCTATATCATCTGTGCCTGAGTCACCGCGGTCTGACTGAAAGGGAGAGAGGATTGACTACATTTTTTTTTCTTGTTTTTTTTACTTATTGGTAATTCTTTTTTTTCCCCACGAGCTTGCCGTTCACGCTTTTGTGAAGCTGTGTGGGAGGCTTTAAGGCTGCATCACACAGTTGTGTTTTGACTGTTTTTCACTGCTGTGGGAAGGGATACGTGTGTAATAAGACAATTACGATAATCTTATTGCAATGGTAGCTGGCGTCATCGCCAGCGGCTGCAATGGGCCGCAACTCAAGGAAACACACATGTATCGCGAAAAATAGGAACTTTCAAAAAAAGAAATCGAGTATAATACAATCAGTTCCAAACCGCTGAAAGAAAGAGCTCATAGTTATTTTAATTACTTTTTTATCCTCGCGCTCAAACAAGTGGTCGCTGAGCTTGCAGTTTCGAGAATCCTCTTTTCCTTTCAATTAAGACCGCAGTGACACAGGTGCAGATGATAACGGCAGTTCGCGTTGATGGGCTCCCTCTATCCGCTCGACATGGGTGAGTCCTGATGTGAGCGCTAGTTCCAATGTAAGCTACTAGTCAAGCTCTCCTCAGAGAAAGACTCCCGCTCGGGTGGAGCTATTTAGCATCTGCATGACTGTACATAGTACCATGGCCAATTGGCATCACAGAAAATGCCAACTTGCTGGACAGCAATACGTGGTAGCACGTGTTGGCCAGAAAATCCATATTTATAAGAGTAAAGCTATGTGCACTTCGTTGTGCACCTCGACCGGAAATGGCTATACGCACGACGAGGAGAGCTCACGCCATTCGGGTCACCCTTTTCGGGCGGCGCATGTATCACTGGGGAGCTCGTTAACACAACCCCCCGCCTGTGTTCACACCTTGCGACGACAGTGTGCGGCTGCTACTTACAAAACTTCACCTGTACACGCCGCTTCGCGGCATGCAGCCGGCAACCCAAGCCCCGCTGTCCCCGAAAAACGGAGTCCCATTCCATTTAGTTCAACAAAATCTCATCTACCTTTTTTTTTTTTCTAGTGTTAATTGTAAAAAAGAAATTTCGCAAGCATCGCCAAATGCTCAGCAAAAAAAAAGTATGCCCACACTGGCGATTAAACCGGGCTCCGCTGCACACGAAGCAGACACCTTACCCACTAAGCTACGCCACCGCTTCGGAAATTCGTTGTAACCATTCCTTTGATAAGAGTTTCACGTCGCACGTATGCATGCCTTGCAAGCGACGTCACGCTGGGGAAGGACGACGTCACGCTGGGGAGGAACGGGGCCCCGCACCATACTGGTGGTTGACTTAACACCGCGTGGATGCGCTTACCAAGGCGTAGGATGCCGCTAACGGCCCGGACGTCGTCATGTTCGTAGGTCCATGTTCGACGTCGTCATGTGACGTAGGTGCAAGGCATGTATAGTAGTCATTTCCCGTCGAGGTGCACGATGTAGTGCGTATAGCTTTACTCAATTTATAAACCACTGTCCCTCATTCTTTTGCTCTGCTGCATGAATGGATTACCTGTTTTCTCAAGCACAGGACAGGCACATTAGGATAAACATCTCTGTTTACCCACTAGGTATAGTTTTGACTGCCCGAAGTATGTTGGCAGGGCACAGAGTATACCCCAGCGTTTTTAGGAATCCAGTCTGACCACCTGATAATACATAAAAGCAAATCAAGGCACGAAATACCAGGCACTTTTCTTTTAGAAACACACTCAAAAGCGATCGGGGAAAATGCTACGAACTCAGAATTACCTCCATTGGTTGTCCTTCCCGGTTATCGTGGATGATGCGAGGAATTGCAATCCTCTGCTTGATCATTGATCGCAGCAGGAGGTCTTCGGTTTCTGAATAGAAGCACAGTTCTTTTAGACATGGTCAATAACACAACCACATGCCATGCACCTGATGGCAGTCACGTGCAAGGCATGTGACTGCCGTCCTATTAACGCAGCGTAGGGTACGTTGTCACGAGCCTCCGCGAGCGTTCTACAGCTGTTGAAGGTTGGCTGCGCGTGCCAGGACGCCCTTTTGCAGTACCCTGTTACGTTAGTGCAAGGCATCTTTACGAAGTTCGCTGCCGATTCCTACAACCTGGCGACTACAGATTAGCAATAAAGACTCATGCAGCACACGGGCCAACCCCGGAGGATAACGCGTGTGTAGAGGTGTCAGCCACTCGAGTTTACAAGCACATTAACCTACAGGGTCGCCTCGCGTGTGGAGCCTTGGCCGAGTCATCTGTATCCGAAATGGCTGCCGATGGGCGCCGCCATGTTGTACAGACTAGCGGCATCACATTCGTAGATTTTGTGATCGGTGCCTGCCTCGATGAATTATGTGCCAGCATTAACTTACCTCCAAGCATGACGACTTTTGCCTTGTAGTACCCGGCCTGACTACCATCCTCGTCTACCCAGAAGACCATCTTGGACTTCTCGTGGTCGAAGTCGTCCACGTCTCCCGGCGTGAAACGCTTGATCAAAGTCGTGGGTAGCACGGCCTTGTGCTTGTCCTCATAACGTACGTACGCGAACATGCTCGCTGATGACGAAAAAACGCTACAACGAACCAGCTAGAAGCGATCGTTGAGAAGGCGCTGAACAAGAAACAAAGGGCTACAAACACGGCACGACGACACTGAAACGCCACTGTAAACAAACGGAGCGAAAAAAAAACAACTATGATTATGGCCAAGCCGCAGTTGCCGTAGCCACGAATTAAATTATTGGCTAAAGGTGGGGAAGTACTATAAATTTATACTACCACGGAAATTGCTGAACTCAGAAGTAATAAATGAAAATTTAAGGAACTGTTTAAGTCGTTATTATTAAACAGATCGTTCTGGAACGACATCTTGTAAACCCTGAGATGGGGAACGATAAGAAAACGGACGAACACAACAAAATCTCAAACGTGTTAAAGAAAGCTGAAATATCGGTCCATTTGAACTTCAGTGAATTAAAATTATTATTTTATGCAAACTTTCGCTTCGTAATTTGATTTACTACTATGTACTAGTCACATTGTTTGATCGACCCACGGATCCAACTTAATCCAAGCTCAAGCCGGTCGCTGGTTCTTGGTGTCTCCCGGTTTCCGGTTGTGCTGCGGTGTTGTTTTGCGAGGCGTCAGTCCCATATTTACAGCGCATCCGAAAGACTGAACCACGACATGACTCTTTGGTAACAGTGGAAATGGAGAACCTAACCGGCCGACCGACAAGAAGGAAAAAGTACCTCGAAAAGGGTGCGGAGTACGTCGTTCCGAAATCTACGCGACATTACCACCACCAAAAGAAAGCACGCCTAGCCGAATCTGCTTTGGGTTCCGCAGCTGCATTAAGCGTCCCATCTGCTGACCCACCGGGGCACTCGGCGCCAGGCGTTAGCTTGCAGCAACCGGCAACACCAACCGACGAACAGCAGTTCCTGCCGGAGAGCACCGCTGTCGACAACTCACAACAGCGCCCCGGCGATGATGGCGTTGGATCGACCGCGTCTTTGGCCGAAGACGAACACCACTGGGAAGATCAAGACGGTGGGGGTGCTGACCCACAATCAGACTGGGACGATCTGTCAGACTTCGGAGATTCTGACAGTCTTGGGCCGTCGTACGAAGCCTCCATTGAAGAGATCGTCCCGGAAGATGACGGTAGCTCCAGGGCTCCTCGAGACTTTGTTTCTGACGACCGTGAAGATCTAATGGGGAGGTGCTTCTCCCAATTCGGCACGTCAACTCTGCCCCACTCCAGCACGACTAAAGCTAGTGCCGTGGCCATGCTCATGTCAATAGTTCACGCACACAATTTCACATGGGGTGCGCTGGACGACATTCTGAAGCTAGTAAACAAGATGTTTGGCCAAAATCAGAATGTCTTGCCAGGTAGCAAGTACCTCTTCCGAAAGCTGTGGAGCCAAAAAACATCCACAGTCTCAAAGAAGTACTACTACTGTGAGCGTGCAAACTGCTCTGGACTTCTTCAAGATGACGGCGCTGGAAAGTCAACGTGCACTGTGTGCAGCACTTCAGCTGACGAGGAAGCAGGACGCAGCTACTTCACGATTCTGGATATCAGTCAGCAAGTGAAGCACGTGATCGCAAAAACAAAAGAGGTTCTCAGTCAGAATCTTGACGCCATTGAGACATCACTTTCGAGCCCATCGGTCACGGATATCTCCAGTGGTTGTGTGTACCGAAACCTCAAGGAGGCCGCTGTGGTGAAGCCTGGAGACTTGACATTAACCGTAAATACCGACGGAAGCCCTGTGTTCAAGTCGTCTCGCTCTTCCATCTGGCCGATCCAATTCACAGTCAGTGAACTTCCACCAGAGGAACGGTTCCGCAACACAACTCTTGCCGGACTGTGGTTCGGGAAAAAACACCCCAACATGAAGCTCTTCATGAGCAAGTTTGCTGATGCAGTGACGGAAATGGACCCGATCCAGTGGACGTATGGGACAGCAGACTACAAGTCACAAGTTCACCTGATCTGCTGCTGTGCAGACGCTCCTGCACGTGCAGCGGTGCAGAACCATGTCCTGTATTCTGGATATTTTGGATGCCCGTGGTGTCTTATCAAAGGGGAGCATGTGGCAGGTAGGCTGGCACTCTGTACATCTCCTCTATGTGACATAATTGTGCAGTTCTGGGGTTACTCCTTATTGCTTGCCTCAAAGTACCACTTCTATGGTGTAAAACAGTCAAGCGTTGAAGTTTAGCAACCAGCATGGCAGACCAAATTACTTCAGTTCAAGCTATGCATATTTTTTATGTATGAGATGCTAGTACAGTGGGCATCAAAATGAGCTGGCTCGTCGGGACACTGGCCGGAGTGGCAAAACTCCCACATGAGGCATGCCCGTCGCGATACTCCATTGAGAGCGAAGCTAAAAGGACTGTCACGATTTCGTGAACAGGGGAGGACGGTAATGATAAGCGGCACATCTAGGGCGGGGATTTTTTCCCCTTATTCTCAACACAAAAAGGAGACAATGAATGGCGCACGACTCTCTTAGATGGTGCATCAAACCCTACAGCCAGACATGTAAAGAATGTTGTTAAGTTCACCCTGGATTTGTGGCTTATCTTTATTACCATCCTCCCCCTCATATGAAAATGCGGCAGTCTTCCAGTCCCGCATTCAATGACTGAACTAGACAAGGGCGCCCGATGCGGGATTTTTGCCACTCTGACCAGCATTCCAACAAGCCAGCTTATTTTGACTGCCTTTAAAACTGCAATTACAACATGGCTCATAAAGCAATTAAAAAGTTGACGGATTTTGTTTTGTGACGGTTATCGCCTTATCTAATATCTGCCGAGCCTTGCAAACACAAAGTGAAAACTGCATTCACTTAACTCTAGCGCCCTTTTTTAAGAAATTTTTTTCGAAAGAAAAAGGAATGCTCTGTATAAGCACGTTTCGGAAAGGCTAGAAGGAATGGAATATTGTGTGTGTACTCGTGAAATTACATAGCGAAAGTGAGACTTGCGGCTCAGTAGTATTATGTGTGAGTATACTTGTATCACGCTTGTGCCAGTGTTGTTGTGCAAAGTGTCTAAAATGAAAACTCAAAACGTTGCATCGCCTATTATATGTCTATTCATTGGAGTTTTGGTGTCTCAGATAAAAGGTTTGCTTTTGTGATACCTGTGTTAGCTGTGGAACTTTCAGTAATAATGATGAGATTCATAAGCTATAATTGCACCTTCTTATTTTTGCAGGATGCATACGCTACCTGCAAGAAGAGGATGAGCCAGCTGAGAGAACAGCGGAGTCCATATCAAGGGACGCAAAACTTGCGGAGCGATTCCGGGAGCCTGTAGAGGGCATTAAAGGACCATCTGCGCTCGCCAGTGTGCCCAACTTCGACCCCGTCTGGGGGTACCCTGTTGATTACATGCACTGTGTGCTACTTGGTGTCACAAAGCAGTTGACAGAGCTCCACCTAGGATCGTCAAATTCCGAGCAGAGATTCTACATTGGTAAGCCTTTTCGTAAAGATAGCCACTAGCAAATTTTCTTTCTTTGGGTTTTTCCAGACAGTTTTTCCTCTTGTAGTGGCTCGTTTGAATTAGTGAATACAGAAAATACTGTTGGAAAGTAGCTACAATTAATCATGTGTACATGAGAGCAAACAAAAAATTGGGGGCGACGACTCAAAGCATGCTGTGATTGGCAGCAGTAGCTGTTGCTTTGTTGGAACATATGCTTTAGAAGGAAGCATCTTCGGCCCATGTTTGCTGCCTTCTTTGTGCCTTTTTCTCGTACACATGATGACATCCTTGGCACTTACGAATGGCCTCTCATGCATAATAGGCACGGTCCTGTGCTCTGCTTTTCTGTTCTGTGGTTTTCCGTCTATACTGCTCAGTGCGGCGCGGTTGCCGTTCCCACTCCTCAGACGGGAAGCGAATCTTCCATTGTCTGGCCATGTCTGGGAGGGGGGGGGAGAGAGAACTGAGTGAGCACGCCGGGGCTCTTTGTGGACGTGCCGCAGAACCTTCCAGCTGCCAGTGCAAAATGTGTCAAATGCACGAGTGGCGGCTGAAGTGCATCATTGCATCACCTGCCGACCTGGTTCCGAGGCCACAGAAAAGTGATGCGAGTGCTTGCAAGCATGTGTGTTCATCCACTCCTGTGCGACACGGGGCTTGCCCCAGAATCTAGTGTAAGGTGCTGCTTTGCCAGCTGCCATGTTAAGTGTCTGCTACAGATACCGCTACTGGAGATAGTGCTTGCAGCTTTGCAGTGTATAATGCTGAGTAGGCGCACTCGGCTCCAGATCGAACAGAGGTTTGCTTCAAACCGTGTGTTTCTTTCTTCTTTTCTTTTTCTTGCTGCATGTACCTTTTGCAAGCTTGGCTATTTGTTTGAAACTGAGATATTGTCACGAATGACAAGTGATGAGGCAGTGAATAACTGAGTAAACTAAACGTTTAATCGGGCGAACTTGTGCCCAGAAATAAAAGGAAACAAAAGATAACAGCAGAGCGTCGCGGGCGTCGAAATCGGCGAAAGAGCAGAGTCGAACGCTGGGGCGAAACTGACCGCAGATTGCCGCGCGGAGCCCCTTATGTAATCGCGTTGTCTTCTGGAACAATCAGCCTCAGAAGGTTTGCCGACTAGAACATTCGCACCTCGAACAGGCGACAGGGTTTTCGAATTCACCAGAACTTTAAGCTGCAAGAATAAATAAAAGGACGCGTAACTCTCGGGAATCAAACCCTGGCTCTTCGCGTGGAAGGCAAGCGCGATAACCGATAGGCCACGGCTGCGCTGCCTACCTGGTGCGCGGCAATATAGTGAGTATCACGCTTTCTGAATGGCATCTATAAAGCAACAAGTCATGACAAGTTGACTGAGCAATAAGCCCAGCTCGTTGTAAAGCTGAGCGCACCTGCTTGGCGGTATGCACCACAAAACTGCAAGCGCTATCTCTATTGGTGGCATCCATAGCAGACGCTCATCACACTGGCCACTGAAGTGGCATGTCGTGCCAGACTCTGGGGCAAGCACAGTCAGATGGGCATGTGCTCTTCTGTGGTCTCGAAACCAAGTGAGCCACCAGCAGATAGCGTAGCGATGCACTTCAGTTGCTGCTTGCATGTTCTGGGGACTTCGTAAGTAGTCGGGGTCCTCATTTGTGGGTCAATGACAGAGCTTGTCTTCAAGATTTAGCTTGATCTACATTGTTCCATTGGGCGCACCCAAGAGAACAATGTGTCGCCCAGAAGGTACCTAAATCGAAGGCAACATACAAAGACAGTATGATCTTCTGTTGCTTACATGAGCTCGACACAAAATATTGTTATCACGAGACACATACCGCACCGGCCTGGTGAAAACAAGGGATCTTGAAACAATTTATTGCATAATCTGCAGCTTTAGATAGCCTGCACAACGTCAAACATCAACTGTTAAACATGTACAATCAAAAGATACAGTAGTAATATCCATAAGTGATAATCTCACATTTGCTTTTTGAATGGATGACTTTCTTTTTCATTGGAAATTTGTGTGTACAATATTTTGTTTAAATAACTGTTGCTCAAAAGGAATGAGATCATGTTGGTTTTATTTTTTGTAATTCTCAATGCAGGTCGCCCAGCAGTTGTCAGCACACTAAATGAACGACTGCTCACCATCAAGCCTCCTCATTGCTTCACCCGCCTCCCGAGATCCCTTGCCGACAGGGCATTCTGGAAAGCTAGTGAGTGGAGGCTGTGGCTGCTGTACTACTGCCTACCCTGCACCCTTGATGTCCTGCCTTCCCGGTACTGGAGGCACTTTGCTCGGCTTTCTCAGGCCGTCCACATCCTGCTTCGGACAGAGATCACTCCATCACTGATCAACTGTGCTGGTAAGAGGCAATTCTTTTTAAGAAAATTGAAGGCTTGCTTTTTTTTTTAAACAGCTCTTCAACGATTTTTTGACTGGTCTGAAACTTGTGATAAGGTTAACCTCATATAACGAGTAACTTAAAGAAACAATTTTTTTGACAAAATTTGCATTATATCAGAAGTTATAAGCAAATTAAAATTAAAATCAAGCAAGAAAAAGGACTCTCCAAGATGTATAAGGCCCCTCCAATGGTATGTGTGAAGCGCTGCAGCATCTCTGAAGACATATCCGTACCGTAGTTTTATAGTGACTTTACATTCAACCAGCCTCTGCCGTCTTGAAGAGGAGGATGGCGAGCTGACAACCGAACCCATCTTGAAAGTCATAGCAGATGATGCCAGTGGGATTGTGGCGCTGCTCCTTAGAGGGGCCGCGCCAACTAGGCATTGTTTTTTTGTTGTTTCCACACTTTTCAAACTCTATTTTTCTATTTTGCAATGCTCAAAGCTCAATAAGAACTACTTTTACAAAAAAAAGTTAGGAAAATACATAAATCTTATTTCTTATTTCATTTCCAGAAAAAACGTCCCACGCCTCTAACTAGTCACGAAGCCAGATAAAGTAACGTTGGGTTTTCTCGGAAAGGCTTGATGTGGTAAAATGCATGGAAGAAAGCGAGCGCCGCAAGATAATGTTTGATGGCCGGAGCATAAACCTTCCACCACCAGTAAAACCTTTTGTACTAGGTTTGAGAAAATGATCTTGTGGCTGCCACTTGATAATGTTTCACACGAGTGCTTTACGCAAGCAGCGATCACGGAAGACTGGAAAAGTAACCTGACAGCATTGAAAAATGTTTATTATTATGAGACAGTGGCAGCACGACCTTCGCTCTCGTTTTTTAAACAATGCCAGCTCAGCTAAACGTCACACTACTCAAGGTCACTACACACTACACACAGTCCAAGTGCAACCTTTTCACAGGAGCAACACAAATTCAAAACACAGAATCCCTTTATATGCCGGCGAAACTGTTGAAAGTACCAACGGCATTTCTTTCCCTGGTTGGGCCTAGCCATTCTCCTAGCAAGTGAAGAACATTTTGATAAATAGAGGAGCAGAAAGTACTTCTTTTGTCAATATTTCCAATCACTGTCACTGATGAACGTTGTCCCGTCGTAATCCTAGGTCTGTCGAACGGACAAATACTTTGTAGAAGCATGTTTCAGCGACGATGTGACAGCGCAGACGGATGGGGAAAACAAAGATGGCACACTGTTCGCTTGTGTCGCTACGAAATGGAGTGATGAGAGAGGCTGTTTCCTCTAGCTGTCATAGAACAAGTCAGTGGAGATGGTTTTCAAGCAACATCAACATATTTCTGGAGGGTTGCCGTTGCCACAAGGGGACAGTGACATGGCATATACCGTATTTACTCGAGTATAACCCGCACTATTTATGAAGAAAACCTGAGGGTTCGCTTTTCCGCGGAGCACGCGGATTGCCAATCACCGCGATCGACAGCATGATACCAGCTGTTTACAGGATAGAGATAACGTCTTCGTGCAGAGATACCATCTGTGAAGGTTGCATTTGTATGGAGAGTCATGTTCTTGATCTAGTTATTCGCTATGTTATTTATCCGCAACGCGATGATTGGCTGTATATGTGCTTTGCGGGAATGTAGACACAAGGGCCTTGTTCATAAACAGTGCAGGTTTTACTCGAGTAAATACGGTAGCAACTTTAGGTGGTAACTACTCGTCATTACCATTATTTAGAACTGAAAATTCCTCGTTTTCACTGTCGTCAGATCCTGTATTCCAGTACAGATTCAGCACCGTGAGGTTCGATAGCATAGGTTCGCCATTCTGAAACAACAGAGTTGCAGGCAGGCCCAAGTACAGAGAAAGTAATGTGAACAAAGGTTTACACAAGCCCTCAACAAGTGACACTGCAAAACATAAAAGATGTTTTTGCAGATGGCCCATGAATGATACTGCATGTAGAAGGTTCAGAACCTGACTTTAGCCCAGAAAGGCAGGAAGATGCATTAGTGTGCATCTTCAGGTGCACGTTTGTGTGCCCGTGTATAGTCAGGCATGGCTCTGAAATTGTTAGTAGACTGCTGACGTTCAAACATTTGCAGTCTTTTTTTATAAACTAGTGCAAACTGGGCTTACATGAGCTCAGTTAATCAAATAGGCCTTCAATCCAAGAAAGCAAACTTTGTCAGAAGGCTGTTTTTATTGAAATATGAATTTCATACTTTTGAGTTTGTTTTGACAAAGCACAGTTACCTCCATCCATGCTCAAAAATCAACTGGATATTTTAAAGGTGTCCTGACAGTATTTTAAACAGTCAAAACAAAATTTGTAGTGTATTTAATTGCTATTCATTTTTAAGCGCATTTTGAACCGCAAGTCTGCTGACAGATGGTTGACAGATGAGCGCCCGCTGTCACGCCTCCGGCGCCTCTGCTGGATTCTGTTCTTTGCATCCTGGTTGGATTCTTCCGCTCAAAAAGGGGCGTAGCATGAACTTCGATCACATTTTTAGTAGCAAAATAGACGTCGCATGGGCATAATTTTAGGAATTTCAGGACGCTTAGAGCCCGTAGAATGAGTTATCACCAAGAACAGACAATCTCAGAAACATCTTTAGTGCACTTTTAACAAATCATGCCTCCACGTTGTGGGGAAAGGTTTTAATGATGAAGTGAAGAAATAAAGGAAGCAGGTTTTTCTTTTACATCAATCTCACCAGCCGTTCGACGCATGAGTGACGCCGCTATAAGTTCAGTTCACTAAAAGCAGGCTGCAGTGCACAAGGCCCCTCGTGCCATCTCACGCCCTGCTTGTGCACACCCCAGCGGGGCTGTCGCACATGCAGGAAGGCAAAAGTTGCTCCCATGCATTGCGGCAGCGGTGGCATAGCTAAACTGGCTGATGAGATCGGTCTAAGGGGAGCTAGGGAATTTATTTTCTATGTTGTCTCTCAGGTTTAATAAAGTGCCAGTTGCAAGTGAGTGCTTGTCACTCACTTGCAACTGGCACTTTATTAACCTGAGAGACAACATAGAAAATAAGTACATGTTTATTTTTTGCCCTCATTTTTTGTGCACTTTTATAATCAGGATAAATAACTACCGACTAGCCCAACTTTCAGAGTTTGGTAGTTACTCATGCAGCCACCCAACCGCAGCTATTTTGGCAACTTTTATCATGCTGCCCCTATGCAGCAAGTTGTGAAATCTAAAATTATTTAGCTCTAGTTCATGCCATTTCCTGGGAACATGCTCCTGTAATATAAAATAATGTTAGAAGATTCAGTTCGAAAGACGCTTAGATGTCCTCCCAGCTAGTTAAGAAAAATGCATGTGCGAGTTTGTGAGCTTCAAGGTCCTAGCGCTGTGAACAATTATTCTGTTTCTAAATGTTCTTATGCTTTGCTATAAAAACCCCTACATTGCTCTTTTCAGAACAGCTGCTCAAGAAGTTCGTGGCACGAGTCCCAAAGCTCTACGGGGAGACGGCCATGACGTTTAACATGCACCAGTTGCTGCACCTGGCCAACTCCGTCCGACACATGGGGCCGCTGTGGGCGAACTCGGCATTCACTTTTGAGGCAGGCAATGGCCGACTTTTGCGTCATGTGACTGCGGCAAAGGGAGTTCCTGTGCAGGTTGTAGAGAGGGCAATCATGTCTCAAGAGTTGGAGGCAGCACTGAGTCATGAACTGCTGCCAGCAGACACGAGGCTGTTCTGCAGCAGGGTGCTTGGCCACAGCCATTTGAAAGAAGCGTTTTATGTTGATGGAGGGGTCATGCTTGGCAATGCTATGCCTTCGGGTGATCTCTCTAGAGAGGAGTCTGCTGCACTCCAAGAAGGCTTGGGCTTCTGCCCATCGTCTGTGATGGAGCATGGGCGACTAATTCTATCGGGACAGCTCTGCCACAGTGCACAGTACACGCGCGCAAAAAAGCAACTCGACAGTTGTGCAGTGTGAAGATGGCAGGGTTCTCATCATTTGGAGGGCACTTCATGTAAGGGGTAGTGGCAGTGATGAGGGTCTGCTACTATGCAAAGAAGTGACCTTCAAAGATGGTGGCTCCATCTTCCCACCTCACATCAGGGAAGTGGTCGCTGTGCCTCACGACACATTTGTTGTAGTGACGCCACGTGCTGTGTCTCAGGTGTGCCTTCAGATTAAGTTTGCACCTGAGAGGTCATATATCTGCTTCCTTCCGAACGTTATTGAGCGTGACTAGGTTGCATGTCTTAAATATGCATTTCTAATCAGCTTTTTGCTCTGCTGTCCAGGGCCCGTTTGCTCAAAGCACTGACCGCGGCTAAAGTTAGCTGCAGTACTGAGGAGAGGGATTTTGAAATCACGTGACTGGCTCGGTAGAGATGCAGGGAAACATGGCAATGCACCGGTGAGTGAGCGCCGCTCGCTTTGGAACTAGTATGTCGTTGTAGCTGCAATATCGGGCACGTTAGTCAGCAATAAATGGTGCAGGAGGCTTTCGCTTTGTCTTACCTCACTTATATTGCAAAACATGAGCAACGACTTTGCCGCATTTTTTATATGATCTTTCGATTCTGGCCATTCCTAAGCCTAAATGAACGCGATAATTGTTGGCATGGCAACGTCTTTGGAAAGCGGATTGTCTTGACTGAATTGGCCGGGTATTGATAGCACACAAAAGCAGACAGTGGCCTAATAGGCCTTTTTTAATTTGCCAAGCACCGAGGTGCATGCTACGAGTGTAGTTACACGCATTGCACATGCTGGCGTCTCCAATAGTAATTGTTCTAAAGCAAAAAGTCTAAAACAAATTTTGCCTTGCACGCGCGTTCGTCGAAGTATGATTATTTACTTCGAATTTTTTTGTAAGGGGAAAGCCAGCGCGCGCGAACTGTAGAGTTACACTTTCAGCGTTCTCCTCGATGCTTGCGTAATTTAGAAAAAGGTCTATTGGGAAGCTGTCTGCTTTTGTGTGCTATCAATACCCGGCCGATTGAGTCAAGGCAATCCGCTTTCCAAAGACGTTGCCGTGCCGACAATTATCGCGTTCATTTAGGCTTAGGAATGGCCAAAACCGAAAGACTATCTATAAAATGCGACGAGGTCATTGCGCTCACTCACCGGGGCACCGCCATGCTTCCCCGCATCCGTACCGAGCCAGTCACGTGATTTCAAAGTCCCTCTTCTAGGTACTGCGGCTAACTTTAGCCGCGGTTAGCGCTTCGAGCAAACGGGCCCAGACCAGAGCCTGGTCTACTCTATCAGCATTTTTTGTCTGTCAATGAGGTGCCGTAATTTTCATGCGTGATATTTATTTTCATATTTCTGGTTTATTGCTGTGCCATGTTTGTTGAGAAGATGTTGAAAGGTTTTAGCAACCGCGGATTTTAATTATTGTCTTTCTCAAATGATTTAAAGAGCAACTCCATTTCATTTTTGGTTTTGAAAAACAATGCAGTCCTCTTCAGTATCGCCTAGGAAGACCACACGTCAAATATTACGACGCAGTTCTGTCTAAATGTTTCTTAAACGGTCCGGCAAACTTTGCGACTCGCGAAGTTGCCGAAATCGGCTGACTCGAGCGGGCGAATTCAGGTGCAACCAACAGCGCAGTCAAGGCTACGGCATGGGCGGAGCCAACATTGAGCTAAACGTCATCATCATGGCCCCCTTTTGCTTGTTTTTACTTCTCCGGGCGAGCGTAGCGCATGACGTCAGCAACGTTGCCTCCCGGCGCTCAGCGGCGTCCACGTGATTGGCGTAACGCGCCTGCGCAGCGCGCTTCTTGGGAGCTGTCCGGCCGCCCGCCGTGGTCCCGCCATTACCGCAGTCTTCCGCGTCACAACCACCAACGTCGTCTCACCGTTTGTGATTATTGCCAATCGGAGTTTCGTCCACACTACGGACACCACGTGCGCAGACTTATGCCGCAGTTTTGCAGACGTCGTCGAATGCCGTAGACACCAAAACGTGGCGAAGAGTGCGGTGCAGAGCAGACGACACTCGCGCCTGAAACACGCCCGCCCCCATCCCGTCCGTCGTTGGGCCGAGGATCACGTGACATCTCGGACCACGTGATGGCCATGTACTTGGCAGCCGGAGGCCAATGTTGTCGGACGGAGCCGAAGTTTCGGTTTCGATTTCGATTTCCGCTCGTGTTTAAAATTAGATTTAAAAATATATATCCCATTTTTCACGAAGGAAACGACGTAGTGTTTTTTACTAGGGCTTTTTAAATTGAAATCACTCATTATCTCGAAATCTTCGGAATTGAGCGGAGTTTCCCTTTAAAGATGATTGTGCTGACACATATAACATTTTTTTTCCAGCACTTTGTTTTTTGGTGCTTTTCTATCTAATTGTGTGTTTAATTTAAATTCACGTGTTGAATATGATTGTATGTGCTCTTGCCATCTATTCAATGTTATAGGGTATGTCGTTTTGAATGCAGTTATACTTTGCCTCACCCTACGATAGACTAAAGCCAAAGCTACGAGTTGCTATACTTCGTTTCAGCTTGGGTCCAGACGCAGCCGATGCTACAAGCGCGAGCTCCGGGCTTCCAGCGTCCCTGCCAAGCACGCGCGCTCGTGGAGTACAGGCACTGTTCAGGGCCACACGCTCGTGCTTGTAGCATCGGCTGCGTCTGGACCCAAGCTGAAACGAAGTATAGGTCCAACCATGATCCAGTTGGAACCATCTGGTGTGTTGCACCTGTATACGCACATCGCGGCTCATAGCCTTGGCTTTAGTCTATCGTAGGATGAGACAAGATATAGCAATGCTACTTTTCCACAATCTTTGTCTAATTTTGCTTAGTAGTTTACTTTTTAGTTGCTGTGATAAGTTTGCCTAATAAAAAGCCCTACTTTGCAATGTGGTGAACCATAATCCTGTGCTTTTTACTGAGTGGTAGTTTGTCACTCATGTGATATATGTTCAGAAAGATATCTAATGATGACTTCTTGCAAACATTCCTTTCTCACACCTGTGTATGCCTGCAATGCCATTTTGAAGCTAAAGCTAGAACATATCATATAGATGCTCTGCTCACATGCCATATTAGGGTCGCCTGTGTCTTGCCGAGCGGTGAGGCCACGGAAACTAGCTATGATGGACCAGTACAAAGCCTCCATTGATGATAAGAACCCCATAGTGCCTAGAAAGTCATTGACTTCCTGCATGACTACAGTTGCAGAAGTGAATTGGCCACGAAAAGGAATTTTAAATTGGTCAGTTGTGTCTGCACCCATACAAACTTGCTGCAAAGTGTTATAGCAAAGTGTCCTCGTGGGCCATTTTTCAAGGTTGGATATCTAACAGAACCTCAATAGAGGTCATTATTTGGGTTGATTTAAATATTCACTTTGAGTAAATAATTCGAGTTTCTTCTATAATATAGGTTTGCTTCTTTGATTTAATGACACAAAAATTGAGGTGGTCTTGAAACATAACCAGATTTTTAGTACTCATGTAGATGACACATTTCCCCATAAAAATCGCAGGACCAAGGGTTTTTTTTTTTAAACGCCAAATCCTCGAGAGGCAAAACTGAGATAAATGGGAATGTTTTAGCAGAAATTTAAAGCTTTGGGCTATGTACCGGGGCCACACCTTCAGTGTTTTTTCTTGCATACTATGACCAGTTCCAGTTTAATATCATTTGAGATCAATACATTGACGAATAGGGGCCAAATTTCAGTAAAAATGACGGTGTCTGGATCTGGCTCTGTTGGAAAAAATTTTGTATGCCATATAGGAAACCCGATTAATCTCATTTGCTTTTGATGACAAATGTATTTTTTTATATGCCACTTATGAGGAGCAATTTTTCTCATATGATTTTATACAAGTTTCTTATTCCACATATGACCCGTATAAGAACTTTCTTTTTCTTGTATGGCTCATAAGGCATATGATAAAATTCTTATTTGAAAATACATGTTCTCATATCCATCTCATAAAACTATATAAGAAAAATAACTTTCCTCATACAGTTCTTATAAGAGGCTGGCGCTCCTCATATGGGCATCATATGTTCTTATATCTTCTCATACTCCTCATATGACTTCTTATATAAACTTATACAAGAACTATATGAGATTTTTCAGTAGGGACTTGGCGGCCGTGTTTATGTCTCCGGCGGCCAAGTTGAAAATCAGCACTTTCGGCCGAGGACATGCCGGCGAGTATTTATGTTCACGGCGGCTAAGCTGAAAATCAGCACTTTTGGCCGAGGACTTGCCGGCCGTGTTTATGTTCACGGCGGCCAAGCTGAAAATCAGCACTTCTGGCCAAACCCTTGCCGACCGTGTTTATGTCCCCGGTGGCCAAGCTGAAAATAAGCACTTCTGGTCAAGCCCTTGCCGGCCGTGTTTATGTCCCCGGCGGCCAAGCTGAAAATTAGCACTGCTGGCAAACACTTGCCAAGCGCGTTTATATCTACGGTGGCCAAGGTGAAAATCAACAATTCTGCCCAGGCGCTTGCCGGCAGTGTTTATGTCTCCGGCGGCCAAGCTAAAACCAGCCAGTTTGTGGCCGGACGCTTGCCGGCCTTGTTTATGTCTCCGGTCGCCAAGAACTTAAAATGGCCAAGCTCTCCAGACACTGGCTAACCGTCGGCCGATCGAAAGTCACTTTGCGGTGCTGCTTGGGTGCTTGCAGCGTTAAGCGGCATGCACGTAGAAAATCGGTTGTTCGCGGGAGACCGGTGAACAAGATACTGCGGGTGGCGACGGTTCGGAGGCGTCAAAGAAACTGGACTCGCAGGACGGCTCAATATTCGACGTCACTGCGCTGGTGCGGATTGCGCGGGAACTTAAAAATGGGCAGTTGAAAATTGTTGTTTTACTTCACGAATACTGAACAGTCGTGTTTCAAATTTTTGGGGTAATATCCAGGCATTGTTTTTAATCGTTTTTATAATAAAATAAATAAAATTTTGACGTGTCCGTGACCCTCCAAGTCGCTGTGGCACTTTCTACAGTGGCAGTCCTTTATTACTTATAAATATAAACCTATTCGACAGAGAGCTGTCTGGTCAGGAAATAAATAGACTGACTGCAAAAAAAAAAAATTAAAGTCTAACCAAGTTTAAATAAAAACAAGATACCCTACGTTTCAGGACCAACTCGGTTCGTTGGTCACGGGTGACTATGGGTTGGGCGAAGCTTATTCGTCGTCTTCATCTATATCATATTAATAATCTTCGACCGCATCTTCATCTATATTATACAGTGCTGGAACCCGGGAAAAGAAAATGCTCAAGGTTTTGTCTACCGCATCCCATGCGCGGACTGCCCTGCTGCCTACGTGGGAGAAACAAAGAACGCCCCGGAACGCATCCGCCGCCACAAATACGACGTGAAGAAAAACGACGTCCAAGCCAGTGCCCTCGCTGAACACGCCTCAAAAATGGGTCACAGCGTGTCCTTCGACAAGAGCGAGATTCTGGCCACGGAAAAACACTGGCGTGTGACGTCTGCACCTGGAATCCTGGTATATCTAAATAACAAAAGAAAACGTCAACATATCATCGGGCACTTTCCCAAGCGTTTACGTCTCAAGGCCTCGTCGCTTTACGAAAAAAGAGGGACGCAACCTTTCAAACCGGGTTCCAGCGCTGGATATTCTTGATGAAGGTGAAGTTAGAGATTATTAAGATGATATAGACGAAGACGACGAAGAAGATTCGCCCAACCCGTAGTCGCCCGTGACCAAGAAACCGAGTTGGTTTCCAAACGTAGGATATCTTGTTTATTATTCAAACTTGGTTAGATTTTCAATTTTTCGCTGTCAGTCATTTTTGCAGTCAGTCAGTCACAGCCATTGAAAAAAAAATTGCAGAGTACCACGCGAATTGTGCTGCAATGAAGATCGGCTTTAGTTGCGTGCTTAAAAGATGCGTCTTAGAAGATTTGCTTTTAGAAAATATGTTTTAGCGTAGCAGAATTCCTTTCAGTAGTATTGTTCGAGGAAATGTTCTTCAAAAAATGTAAGAGAGGGGTTCAATAACGCGTTTATTTATAGACCAACTCATGTTTACAAACAAACCTGAGCGCCCCTAGCGGACGTCACCGGCGCCGCGCATTAGTGATGGAGTGTGGGCAAGAACCTCGGCGTCACCCATAAACAAGCCATTGAAATGCAATGTTGTCGGCGTCGATGTGAGTTCCCGTGCTCTTTTTCACGTTGGAATTGTGGATTTTACGTCTTACTGGCAATGTTTGACTACTTGAGCGGCCTCAGTGAAATTACCAAGGCTCGTTACACCGCAAAACCTCGCATGAATAATGTAACATGCGGCAATTCTATCCGCGTGGACGCCGCAGAATGGACGCTAATGCCTGATTCGGATAATGAGATTCCGCTCGTATTTTCAGTCGACGACGTCGCTTGGGCTGCAAAAGCGTGAACTGTAGCTGAGATGGTCGACGTCGATACTGAAAATCGCAAGGAGGATCGGACCAAGTGAATCAGGCATCAGTTGTTGATGGTTACTGGAACAGTGATAAACATCTCCTTGCATCTACTGTTTACACTAAACCTGCTAACCCCAACCAACCTTCAAACTTAGTAATTTTTTGAGGCCCGCACTTCTTATCACAATTACCGTGCCAACGTTTGATCTACGGGCCGGTGTAGCCTGAAAGAGCAGACGACGGTTCGAACAATCGGGCGGCCGTTTGAACTTGAAGGTGGTCTATACAACTCGGCGGTTTTCCCGCGTTCATGTTGGAACCAGTGTTGCGGAGTTGCCACTCCGGAGTTGGAATGATTCCGGAATCACTCCGCATTTTCGCGACCCCGGAATTGAATGGGAATGGAATGGCGGCAACGTTGAGGGGAGTGGAATGGAAATGGAATTAGATGCCTTTCGCCCGGAATGAAATAAGAATAGAATAGGCCCGTTTTTTTTGTTGTTTTTTTATAAATAAAATGAGCGGGAATTTGTTAGCCCGCGTGGAGCCCTAACAAACAGACCTATACGCAAAAAAATGCAGTACAAAAAACAAGCGTCCAAGCAAAGAGCACTGGAGGGGGGGGGGGGTCGGTGGCGCCTTTCACGGACGCGTAGACGGGCTTCACTGGCGTTAGACGAGAGCGAAACAAGAAACCAAGCACCAATCAAAAGAAACTTAGGGAGCGGCAAAGAAACCGCC
Source organism: Ixodes ricinus (assembly GCA_037355805.1). Taxonomy (NCBI): domain Eukaryota; kingdom Metazoa; phylum Arthropoda; class Arachnida; order Ixodida; family Ixodidae; genus Ixodes; species Ixodes ricinus. The sequence goes on along the minus strand of JAZHYW010001565.1, from coordinate 7,820 downwards.
ATGCACGGCTCCTCTATGGCTCCTCATCGTCCTTCTTGTGTTGCTTTTTTTTTTTAACGGCATGAAGAATGCACGCGGGCACAGACTGAGATGTGGGAGCGGGGGGCGACTCATAACTCGCACAGCTCTGATAACTCGTTGACTAGCGCGCCGCCGAAAGATGATCAGTTATTGTTTCCTTATGGGCAACCTGCAATGCAGTTTGGCGCTACACGTTGCGCCATCTAGCGGCTGCAAAATAAAGAAACTGGGTAGGCCAGGCCTGCGCGGGTCGCGGGGGCTGCGGGCGGGCGCATCCAGAAACCACGTGTGAACCTTGCATTTCGGATCGGCGTGAGCTTTTTTGGAAACGTTTTTCGTAAAAGGAAGTCCTAACTTCACGTCTCTATGACCTCACCGGGTTCTGTAACATCTCGCCTACTCCTAGAATTCCCCTAAAAAATAAACGTTGCCACTGCTGCGTGAAAGACGGCCACAGTCGCGAGGGTGACTCAAGCGTCAAACTTCACCGCTTCTCTTCGAGATCTTGGGAAACGACATGGCGACAGAAGTGGATTACTGCAGTGCGACTCTTCATTGTAAGTGAATTTTACAGAAACTGTTGAAGTGAACGAAAATATATGTGCAGGCTTGGAAAGTGGTCTGACGAACTCGTTTTGCAAACTACTCGGCAAAATAACATATTTATAAAAGTTGTATTACGAGTCACTTTGACAGCCGCATATGGAAATACGATAGGAACAATCGGGCCGATTGTTGCTTCGCTGTGACGTCGAGAATCGGGCGATCAGGTCTTCAAGCGAAAGGCCCGTCGGCCCGTTCCGGCACTCCTAATGCCGTTCGGCACGCGTGGTCGCAACCAAAACCTTCCAAACCTGCGAGTTTTCAAATAGTGGATTTTCGTAGCACAAAGTTTTGTTTCTTTCAGCAACCAAATTTAATGCTGAGTCTGGAAACAAATGTGACGGCGTGCAGAAAACAGGATGCTAAAGTTTTTTTTCCGAAAAAGCTCGTGCGAAGCGTAAATATCCTTCTTACACGTACACTTCGTTGCATGTCGCCTTTTTACACCAGGCTTTGCAATGTGCGTACGGTTCTGTAGCATGCAGAGTTTGGTTCTAATTACCCAAATTTTATCCTAGTGTGTGTGGGCGTCGGGAGGAGAGGACGGCCGAGCGAGCGGGGGCCAGCCGGCGAGGAAAGAGGAAGAGCGTGCTGCACGAGGCTGGGGCCGGGCAGGAACGATAGAGCCATTCTGGCTGGTCTGGCCCATGGCGAACCCCGGGAGCATTCCACCAGCGAAGTTCGGATCAGGACTGGCGGAAGTGGCGAGCCCTGGCCATACCGGCCTGGGCTATGACGATCCCGGAGTGGTTCCGCAGCGAGACCCTGGCTGTGATAGCCCGGAATAGCTAGCCTACGCAGCGCTGGCGTACGGGAAGGACGATCCGCAGGTCTGGACACAGACTCCGACTGCGAGCACAGAACGAAAGGCGACAACTAGGGTCGGCGGGTCCGGAATTCCGGCTCTCGAAGACGGGCAACCGGGTAGTACAGTAAACCGATTCGCTGCCTTCTCGTTGTGTTGAGTCACTTCCTGGGAGACGAGCGAAGCGCACATACCGATCGGGCGCCGATTATTATATAGTGGTGAAGACAACTCAAACTGGTGTCCAAATGACAACTCTAGAATATGCTTCTAAACACTTCGACCTATCAAGGCTCCCGATGGTCTTTAAAAAAAAACACATAAAGGAGCCAGGGACACGGCGCGCACGTACACACGAGTACTGCTGAAATTAGGGTCGCCGCCGCTCGCCACGGCCCAACGGCCCGACTGGCCGCCCCAGTAACACACACGCCTCCGCTCGTGGCGCTGAATGCAGCACTCTCGTGGCGCCGCCTGGCTATTGCCGGCTGGCTATAGTTCGAGGAGCGTTGTTTAGCAGACGGCGGCCAACCCTGCTGCCTTCCACGTTTATTCGCGCGCACTCCTTTGAAATGCGAAATGTGGGTTTGCTTCGGCATTAAAACAAAGCAAGCGAAATTAACTTCTCCCTTCTCCTCTTGTGCCTTGCCTCCGACGCTTGTTTTTTTCATACTGCATTTTTACGTGTAAGTCCGCCTTTTACTTGGGCTTTGTTCCGATGCTTGTTTTCTGTGTTATATGTTTTACATTCAAGTGGGTTAGGGTTGCAAGCAAGCTAGCGGATTTCCGCTCATTTCCTTAGACTTTAGTCTCTGCATACTTCGTTTCACCTTGCGATGGACCGCTGCGGACGCTACGAATCACCTCAGGCGATCCAGCACCATGAGCGGGGACTACACGCACGGCGCTGCGCTCTGGGGTCACGTGACACTCAAAAGGCACTGGATTGGTTTCGATGGCACTCGTGCTATCTGTTGTGGTTCATCATAAGGTAAAGTAGACTATCGTCAGCGCTCTTTTCTCGTGACCCAACTGAATAGACCTGCAGAAAGAAAGACGGGGCACGACCGTTGCTGCGAGGGCCACTGAGAAGGAGAGCTGGATGCTAGCTGCTACTGAGGTTTTGGCTTCCATCGACGCCGGCTGTGCACCCGTCGCCACAACGCGAACAACCTGACACCGAGGCAGAAAAATGAATCGGTTGGTACCGTCTGCTGCCTGAACCCGCCGCTCGATCAGCACGAAGAGGAACATCACAATTCGGACGAGAGGACAAGAAACATACAGATCGAGTCATGGCATCGTGGAAGACATTTTTCGACATTAGACGCGAAGAAAATAAACAAGCTGCACGCTGCAAGTTTTGCAACGAAACTACACACGGTGCAGTCGGCGTATCATCGAACTTTATGACCCAGATAAATAAATAAATAATAAATAAATCTTTATTTCCATCGATTATGATGGTGGGGCCCGTGGAAAAAAGCTGCAATATGCAGCTTGACTGGTCCTCGGGCCCCTACAATGGTCAGCAGCAACGGAACGGAAATAAAATAATAAAAAAAAAACACACACACACACACACAAAAAGCAACAATTGAAATATACAAAACTACGCACTTGCCTGTTTTCCCTTTTTTTAAGCAAATGGACAAACAGAAAACGCAGCAAAAATTTACAAAACTCTGCACTTTGGTCCAATAATAAAGCAAAATAAAAAGAATAAATAAAAAAAAATATAGAAATCAGGTACAAATCAGGAGCAAAAATACAAACGCAATTCTTTGGAAGTTTTGGAGTCAAAATCTACATCATCAATATAAAAATTATTTAACAAGTGTGGTAGGGCAAATTTAAGCATTTGGAGACCATAGTTCGTTCGCTGAGTGACCACCTTCCACTTCTCCGCGCCGCGAGTGGGGTATGCTGGTGAATTTTCCTGTAAACATGCAAGGTTTTCTAAAAAACATGAGCCCCTTATTTTTTCCCTTCTGAAACTAGCACATAGTCTATAATCGTATAAGTTGTAAATAGTTATTATCTTAAAATTTCTAAATATTTCAGAAGTGTGAGCATCATAAGGGACATTGCATATGCTCCTTAATATTTTTTTTGTAACAAAAACAGTTTTTCCATATTGGTTAGTGTAGATGAACCCCATACTAGATGGCAGTATGTTAAGTGAGAGTAAAATAGAGAGTTGTAAACTAACATCTTAACATTCGTGGGCAACAAAGAACGGTTGCGGTTTAGGATCCCAATTACTCGGCATAATTTTGGAATAAGATAATTTATATGGCAATCCCAGGACATGTTCTCATTAAAAAAAAACGCCAAGAGTTTTGAAAGAACTAACTATTTCAATTGGACAAGAATTTAAACTCAGTGATCTAGATAAGACCACAGACTTGCTTTTTGGACGAAAAATTATTGCTTTTGTTTTATTAATGTTTACCTTTAAAGAGTTACAATTGCTCCAGGATTTTATCTTTGATAAGGTGTGGTTGGCCATATCTATTAGGTCATCACCTGTTTCGGAAGAAAAAATATGCTAGTATCATCCGCGTAGTTAACAAATTTTGCTTCCCTGTTAATGTTCACAATGTCGTTTACGTATAAGTTAAAAAGAAAGGGTCCTAAAATACTACCTTGCGGAACACCTGAGGTGATGGGTTTTACAGTGGATGAGAAACTGTTCATGCATACGAATTGTTTACGATATTGCAAGTAGGACTGTAAAAGCAAAAGTGCCTGTCCACGAATACCGTACATTTCAAGTTTTTTAAATAAGACATCATGACTTAGGCAGTCAAATGCTTTCGTGAAATCTAAAAATAACCCCAGCACTATTTTTTTGTTTTCAAATTTTTTCAAAATGAATTCTTTTTGGGTAAGTAACGCTGTTTCAGTAGAGCAGTCCTTCCGGAAACCAAACTGAGAAGAGGTGATAAGATTATATTTGTTTGAAAAGTTTACTAAACGATGATAGATTAATTTCTCTAAAGCTTTAGAAAAAACGGGCAATATAGAGATGGGCCTATAATTGCCTAGCTCATTTTTATCGCCTTTTTTATATAAAACAGACACCTTTGCTATCTGCATTCGTGTAGGAAATACACCCGTTTCAAAAGAAAGATTAAATATATACGTTAACACGGGAGCAATTATATCGATGACATATTTAATTGGACGAATTTGTATTTCATCAACATCACAACTTGCACTATTTTTTAGCTGCATTATCACATTACTAACTTCTGTGCTGGTAATTGGCTCTAAAAAAATAGAATTGCAGTTTCTTTACTGAATGTATTTGCAGCAGTCGGATCCATCGACAGTGCTACCTAAATTTACAAAATGATCATTGAACACATTTGCTAAGTTTTTACCGGTTACGTAAACATCTTTGTACAATAACGTTTCAATGGTGTTAGACACAGGAGCACCCCTAACCAAAGAACCTAGATGCTTCCACATAACATCGGTGTGACCACTTGATGCAGAAAAAAGGGAAGAGTAGTAACGTTTTTTTGCATTCTTTAGTTCTTTATTTAGGTTGTTTCGATAAGTCTTGAAAATTTGAAGAGCGTCTGGATCACGGTTTTTAATAAATCGATTATATAGAGCATCTTTCCTGCGAATCCTTTTGAACATGGCGCAGGTTATCCACGGTTTTCGAATCTTTTTGGATTGTCTTACGGATTTATACGGAAAGTGATGTCTATACATTTGAAGAACAAGTTCTAGAAATGTGTTATAAGCATCGTCGGCAGTACTTTTCTCAAGCACGGCGTCCCAATTTATAGCTGCTATGTCCCGTCTAAAGGCGTCGAGGCTTTTGATTTCTACATTTTGAATAAATATGGATTGGTTTTTTATTGTCTTCCTACGTAGATTATATTGCACCTGTAAAAATATTGGAAGATGGTCAGGTGAAGAGGTGATAATGAACAACAAATGCAAGATGTCAAGTAATAAACCGTAACGTCCGTATAATGAACGAACCACAATGAACAAACGTATATTTGAGCCCAGCACACGTTCTATTGAATGCCTGGAAAACACATAAAGTATTGAATTGAATATGATAAGAAATATCGAAATTCGTAAAGCAAGCGTGAATTTATGCGTTTTCAAACAGGTTGCGTGACATGGCCTATACGGTCCCTCGTGCTGCGCCATAGAAGATGCACTTTGTCAGAGGACGTGACCTTGCCGCTGTACATGAAGTCGGTTCCAGCAGCGTACTAGCCGTGTTGCTGTGCACGTGTTTGAAGAATACAGTAATATACCTTATTTCGGCGCCACGCACGAACTGGATATTTTTATGGTCTTATCAAACAAACACGCTGGCCGCGTATGTCCAAAAAGACAAATGAAAAAAAAATGAGTGGATTTAAGTATTGCTGTTTGTTGCGAGCCAATTGGTCGCGAGACCGATGTCTTAAACAAGCATCGACATACCAAGGGGCTTTCTCGATGTTTGCAGTACAATGTAAACAAACACATTGTGCCACCAGCGCTTTTGAAGCAATTACCTTTTTTTTGCAATTGTTTATGGCACTGTTTGATAATGTCAGCTGTACGCTGCTCATACCGGCAACACAGTGTAGCTGTCAAGTGCCAGTTTTTATGTTTAGGAATTAGAGGAATAGAATGGAACGATTCAGCCATTCCAGGAGTGGGAATAGGCCCAGTGTTCCCATTCCTAGGAATTGAAAGGAATTGAATTATCGGAAATTCTAATTCCCGGAATCGAATGGGAATGGAATGAGGGTGCCCATTCCGCAACACTGGTTGGAACAGTACAAATAAATCTGATGACCACAAGTATCCGTAAATTTAAATCAAAGTGCTCCCGCCCAACCAATTGTAATCCGAGGGCGTCTTTTTTTTTTTTTCCACGGCCCATATTTACGTTTTCGGACAACCCGATCACATGAAAACTGACCTTCAAACCTTTCTCGACTCTTTTGGTACAGCCCCAGACGCGGCGCTTGACGAAAAAGCTGCAAGCTATTGTCTAGTTTTTTTTTTTTTTCAAAACAACGGAAGAATGCATGTTTTGTATGGTGACTTCGGCCCAAAGCCACAGGCCGGAAGTGCGCTCAACGCGCCACCAACGCGCCGTGAGGTAACAGGATTGAGTTCGTGTAGAGATGACGTGGTTGCGATAGGGACGACGGTGCTGGGGAGGAAGGGTAACGCGGCCGGTGTTATCACTCTCCCCATATCACGTGAGTTTTTCTGTACAAGCTCCGACAAACTGCATCAAAAAAGGCACAAATAGCTATCGTTGCGAAAATGGACATAAGAAAAGTGAGAAAATTAAGTATGTACTACGCCAGAGCCCGCTCTTCCGTGTACATAGAGTCAAATATTTGTATTGCCCGCGACCGCTCAAGCGAGGTTCACCAACATCTGGCTTTCTAAGAGAGACAACCAGGGGCAGCCAAATCGCGCGGCGTCCAGAGCCGAGTTGTAGCCCGCTGTTTAAGCGGACTCAGAGAGCGAACGAACGATCCAGCGGATGGAGAAAAAAGTACCAAAGACGCGAACCTCATGCAAAACTCGGGCGAAATGGTGTTTTTGTTTGTATGTGCGGGGAAAGGGGGGGGGGGGGCGAAGGGGGCAAAAGAGTGTCGAGCTTTTGGCCTAGCCACAGTCGACGGTGTTGCTTGAGGAACGACGGCGACGGTGAGGGCAACCTATTCCACCATTTCTCTACTGAAATAACACTGATTGAATTTGTCGTCCCTTTCGTGAATGTTGTAAAATAATTTTTTCTCGGCTGATGATCTAGTAACGTAATAATTATTTTCCTGATATTAATACTTAGTAAATTATTCATTACCGTTGGAATTATGTTCCTCCAGTTGGATACGTTGTCTGTATGCTAGCTTTAAAAAAGGAACATTTGTTAGACTGTTGCCAACTTACAAACAATAGAGAGACACACGGCAGGGAAATGATTGGAAAATTTTGGCCAAGTATGACAAGCTAATTATATGAGGAACGACCTACCCAAAATGTCTAGCGGAAACGAAGTTGCAGATGTAGAAAATTATATTTTCAAAAATATCGCAGGCAGGACACGGCTCATGAAATTCTAGATAATTCAAATTTACGACGTCGCGTCATTAGTATCATTGAAACAGCAACTCAGAACGTGCCCAAAGAATGAGGTAACCCAATTTTAAATACTCAGATGACAGGACCCGCAGATTGTCTGGGTTTCTTTGTTGTCAAGAAAAAGTAAACCATTGAACTTTGGCTGCAGAGATCCGATCAACAAACGCCGAAATTAAATGGGTATTTAATCTAAAATGTCTCTTTAGTATAACAAAACGCTTCTTGTCTAACCTTCATATATTAATCGAGAAGGAGGGTG
>JAZHYW010001564.1:0-40347 GCA_037355805.1 Ixodes ricinus | reverse complement strand
AAGAGGTTCTCAGTCAGAATCTTGACGCCATTGAGACATCACTTTCGAGCCCATCGGTCACGGATATCTCCAGTGGTTGTGTGTACCGAAACCTCAAGGAGGCCGCTGTGGTGAAGCCTGGAGACTTGACATTAACCGTAAATACCGACGGAAGCCCTGTGTTCAAGTCGTCTCGCTCTTCCATCTGGCCGATCCAATTCACAGTCAGTGAACTTCCACCAGAGGAACGGTTCCGCAACACAACTCTTGCCGGACTGTGGTTCGGGAAAAACACCCCAACATGAAGCTCTTCATGAGCAAGTTTGCTGATGCAGTGACGGAAATGGACCCGATCCAGTGGACGTATGGGACAGCAGACTACAAGTCACAAGTTCACCTGATCTGCTGCTGTGCAGACGCTCCTGCACGTGCAGCGGTGCAGAACCATGTCCTGTATTCTGGATATTTTGGATGCCCGTGGTGTCTTATCAAAGGGGAGCATGTGGCAGGTAGGCTGGCACTCTGTACATCTCCTCTATGTGACATAATTGTGCAGTTCTGGGGTTACTCCTTATTGCTTGCCTCAAAGTACCACTTCTATGGTGTAAAACAGTCAAGCGTTGAAGTTTAGCAACCAGCATGGCAGACCAAATTACTTCAGTTCAAGCTATGCATATTTTTTATGTATGAGATGCTAGTACAGTGGGCATCAAAATGAGCTGGCTCGTCGGGACACTGGCCGGAGTGGCAAAACTCCCACATGAGGCATGCCCGTCGCGATACTCCATTGAGAGCGAAGCTAAAAGGACTGTCACGATTTCGTGAACAGGGAGGACGGTAATGATAAGCGGCACATCTAGGGCGGGGATTTTTTCCCCTTATTCTCAACACAAAAAGGAGACAATGAATGGCGCACGACTCTCTTAGATGGTGCATCAAACCCTACAGCCAGACATGTAAAGAATGTTGTTAAGTTCACCCTGGATTTGTGGCTTATCTTTATTACCATCCTCCCCTCATATGAAAATGCGGCAGTCTTCCAGTCCCGCATTCAATGACTGAACTAGACAAGGGCGCCCGATGCGGGATTTTTGCCACTCTGACCAGCATTCCAACAAGCCAGCTTATTTTGACTGCCTTTAAAACTGCAATTACAACATGGCTCATAAAGCAATTAAAAAGTTGACGGATTTTGTTTTGTGACGGTTATCGCCTTATCTAATATCTGCCGAGCCTTGCAAACACAAAGTGAAAACTGCATTCACTTAACTCTAGCGCCCTTTTTTAAGAAATTTTTTTCGAAAGAAAAAGGAATGCTCTGTATAAGCACGTTTCGGAAAGGCTAGAAGGAATGGAATATTGTGTGTGTACTCGTGAAATTACATAGCGAAAGTGAGACTTGCGGCTCAGTAGTATTATGTGTGAGTATACTTGTATCACGCTTGTGCCAGTGTTGTTGTGCAAAGTGTCTAAAATGAAAACTCAAAACGTTGCATCGCCTATTATATGTCTATTCATTGGAGTTTTGGTGTCTCAGATAAAAGGTTTGCTTTTGTGATACCTGTGTTAGCTGTGGAACTTTCAGTAATAATGATGAGATTCATAAGCTATAATTGCACCTTCTTATTTTTGCAGGATGCATACGCTACCTGCAAGAAGAGGATGAGCCAGCTGAGAGAACAGCGGAGTCCATATCAAGGGACGCAAAACTTGCGGAGCGATTCCGGGAGCCTGTAGAGGGCATTAAAGGACCATCTGCGCTCGCCAGTGTGCCCAACTTCGACCCCGTCTGGGGGTACCCTGTTGATTACATGCACTGTGTGCTACTTGGTGTCACAAAGCAGTTGACAGAGCTCCACCTAGGATCGTCAAATTCCGAGCAGAGATTCTACATTGGTAAGCCTTTTCGTAAAGATAGCCACTAGCAAATTTTCTTTCTTTGGGTTTTTCCAGACAGTTTTTCCTCTTGTAGTGGCTCGTTTGAATTAGTGAATACAGAAAATACTGTTGGAAAGTAGCTACAATTAATCATGTGTACATGAGAGCAAACAAAAAATTGGGGGCGACGACTCAAAGCATGCTGTGATTGGCAGCAGTAGCTGTTGCTTTGTTGGAACATATGCTTTAGAAGGAAGCATCTTCGGCCCATGTTTGCTGCCTTCTTTGTGCCTTTTTCTCGTACACATGATGACATCCTTGGCACTTACGAATGGCCTCTCATGCATAATAGGCACGGTCCTGTGCTCTGCTTTTCTGTTCTGTGGTTTTCCGTCTATACTGCTCAGTGCGGCGCGGTTGCCGTTCCCACTCCTCAGACGGGAAGCGAATCTTCCATTGTCTGGCCATGTCTGGGAGGGGGGGGAGAGAGAACTGAGTGAGCACGCCGGGGCTCTTTGTGGACGTGCCGCAGAACCTTCCAGCTGCCAGTGCAAAATGTGTCAAATGCACGAGTGGCGGCTGAAGTGCATCATTGCATCACCTGCCGACCTGGTTCCGAGGCCACAGAAAAGTGATGCGAGTGCTTGCAAGCATGTGTGTTCATCCACTCCTGTGCGACACGGGGCTTGCCCCAGAATCTAGTGTAAGGTGCTGCTTTGCCAGCTGCCATGTTAAGTGTCTGCTACAGATACCGCTACTGGAGATAGTGCTTGCAGCTTTGCAGTGTATAATGCTGAGTAGGCGCACTCGGCTCCAGATCGAACAGAGGTTTGCTTCAAACTGTGTGTTTCTTTCTTCTTTTCTTTTTCTTGCTGCATGTACCTTTTGCAAGCTTGGCTATTTGTTTGAAACTGAGATATTGTCACGAATGACAAGTGATGAGGCAGTGAATAACTGAGTAAACTAAACGTTTAATCGGGCGAACTTGTGCCCAGAAATAAAAGGAAACAAAAGATAACAGCAGAGCGTCGCGGGCGTCGAAATCGGCGAAAGAGCAGAGTCGAACGCTGGGGCGAAACTGACCGCAGATTGCCGCGCGGAGCCCCTTATGTAATCGCGTTGTCTTCTGGAACAATCAGCCTAGAAGGTTTGCCGACTAGAACATTCGCACCTCGAACAGGCGACAGGGTTTTCGAATTCACCAGAACTTTAAGCTGCAAGAATAAATAAAAGGACGCGTAACTCTCGGGAATCAAACCCTGGCTCTTCGCGTGGAAGGCAAGCGCGATAACCGATAGGCCACGGCTGCGCTGCCTACCTGGTGCGCGGCAATATAGTGAGTATCACGCTTTCTGAATGGCATCTATAAAGCAACAAGTCATGACAAGTTGACTGAGCAATAAGCCCAGCTCGTTGTAAAGCTGAGCGCACCTGCTTGGCGGTATGCACCACAAAACTGCAAGCGCTATCTCTATTGGTGGCATCCATAGCAGACGCTCATCACACTGGCCACTGAAGTGGCATGTCGTGCCAGACTCTGGGGCAAGCACAGTCAGATGGGCATGTGCTCTTCTGTGGTCTCGAAACCAAGTGAGCCACCAGCAGATAGCGTAGCGATGCACTTCAGTTGCTGCTTGCATGTTCTGGGGACTTCGTAAGTAGTCGGGGTCCTCATTTGTGGGTCAATGACAGAGCTTGTCTTCAAGATTTAGCTTGATCTACATTGTTCCATTGGGCGCACCCAAGAGAACAATGTGTCGCCCAGAAGGTACCTAAATCGAAGGCAACATACAAAGACAGTATGATCTTCTGTTGCTTACATGAGCTCGACACAAAATATTGTTATCACGAGACACATACCGCACCGGCCTGGTGAAAACAAGGGATCTTGAAACAATTTATTGCATAATCTGCAGCTTTAGATAGCCTGCACAACGTCAAACATCAACTGTTAAACATGTACAATCAAAAGATACAGTAGTAATATCCATAAGTGATAATCTCACATTTGCTTTTTGAATGGATGACTTTCTTTTTTCATTGGAAATTTGTGTGTACAATATTTTGTTTAAATAACTGTTGCTCAAAAGGAATGAGATCATGTTGGTTTTATTTTTTGTAATTCTCAATGCAGGTCGCCCAGCAGTTGTCAGCACACTAAATGAACGACTGCTCACCATCAAGCCTCCTCATTGCTTCACCCGCCTCCCGAGATCCCTTGCCGACAGGGCATTCTGGAAAGCTAGTGAGTGGAGGCTGTGGCTGCTGTACTACTGCCTACCCTGCACCCTTGATGTCCTGCCTTCCCGGTACTGGAGGCACTTTGCTCGGCTTTCTCAGGCCGTCCACATCCTGCTTCGGACAGAGATCACTCCATCACTGATCAACTGTGCTGGTAAGAGGCAATTCTTTTTAAGAAAATTGAAGGCTTGCTTTTTTTTTTAAACAGCTCTTCAACGATTTTTTGACTGGTCTGAAACTTGTGATAAGGTTAACCTCATATAACGAGTAACTTAAAGAAACAATTTTTTTGACAAAATTTGCATTATATCAGAAGTTATAAGCAAATTAAAATTAAAATCAAGCAAGAAAAAGGACTCTCCAAGATGTATAAGGCCCCTCCAATGGTATGTGTGAAGCGCTGCAGCATCTCTGAAGACATATCCGTACCGTAGTTTTATAGTGACTTTACATTCAACCAGCCTCTGCCGTCTTGAAGAGGAGGATGGCGAGCTGACAACCGAACCCATCTTGAAAGTCATAGCAGATGATGCCAGTGGGATTGTGGCGCTGCTCCTTAGAGGGGCCGCGCCAACTAGGCATTGTTTTTTTGTTGTTTCCACACTTTTCAAACTCTATTTTTCTATTTTGCAATGCTCAAAGCTCAATAAGAACTACTTTTACAAAAAAAGTTAGGAAAATACATAAATCTTATTTCTTATTTCATTTCCAGAAAAAACGTCCCACGCCTCTAACTAGTCACGAAGCCAGATAAAGTAACGTTGGGTTTTCTCGGAAAGGCTTGATGTGGTAAAATGCATGGAAGAAAGCGAGCGCCGCAAGATAATGTTTGATGGCCGGAGCATAAACCTTCCACCACCAGTAAAACCTTTTGTACTAGGTTTGAGAAAATGATCTTGTGGCTGCCACTTGATAATGTTTCACACGAGTGCTTTACGCAAGCAGCGATCACGGAAGACTGGAAAAGTAACCTGACAGCATTGAAAAATGTTTATTATTATGAGACAGTGGCAGCACGACCTTCGCTCTCGTTTTTTAAACAATGCCAGCTCAGCTAAACGTCACACTACTCAAGGTCACTACACACTACACACAGTCCAAGTGCAACCTTTTCACAGGAGCAACACAAATTCAAAACACAGAATCCCTTTATATGCCGGCGAAACTGTTGAAAGTACCAACGGCATTTCTTTCCCTGGTTGGGCCTAGCCATTCTCCTAGCAAGTGAAGAACATTTTGATAAATAGAGGAGCAGAAAGTACTTCTTTTGTCAATATTTCCAATCACTGTCACTGATGAACGTTGTCCCGTCGTAATCCTAGGTCTGTCGAACGGACAAATACTTTGTAGAAGCATGTTTCAGCGACGATGTGACAGCGCAGACGGATGGGGAAAACAAAGATGGCACACTGTTCGCTTGTGTCGCTACGAAATGGAGTGATGAGAGAGGCTGTTTCCTCTAGCTGTCATAGAACAAGTCAGTGGAGATGGTTTTCAAGCAACATCAACATATTTCTGGAGGGTTGCCGTTGCCACAAGGGGACAGTGACATGGCATATACCGTATTTACTCGAGTATAACCCGCACTATTTATGAAGAAAACCTGAGGGTTCGCTTTTCCGCGGAGCACGCGGATTGCCAATCACCGCGATCGACAGCATGATACCAGCTGTTTACAGGATAGAGATAACGTCTTCGTGCAGAGATACCATCTGTGAAGGTTGCATTTGTATGGAGAGTCATGTTCTTGATCTAGTTATTCGCTATGTTATTTATCCGCAACGCGATGATTGGCTGTATATGTGCTTTGCGGGAATGTAGACACAAGGGCCTTGTTCATAAACAGTGCGGGTTTTACTCGAGTAAATACGGTAGCAACTTTAGGTGGTAACTACTCGTCATTACCATTATTTAGAACTGAAAATTCCTCGTTTTCACTGTCGTCAGATCCTGTATTCCAGTACAGATTCAGCACCGTGAGGTTCGATAGCATAGGTTCGCCATTCTGAAACAACAGAGTTGCAGGCAGGCCCAAGTACAGAGAAAGTAATGTGAACAAAGGTTTACACAAGCCCTCAACAAGTGACACTGCAAAACATAAAAGATGTTTTTGCAGATGGCCCATGAATGATACTGCATGTAGAAGGTTCAGAACCTGACTTTAGCCCAGAAAGGCAGGAAGATGCATTAGTGTGCATCTTCAGGTGCACGTTTGTGTGCCCGTGTATAGTCGGGCATGGCTCTGAAATTGTTAGTAGACTGCTGACGTTCAAACATTTGCAGTCTTTTTTTATAAACTAGTGCAAACTGGGCTTACATGAGCTCAGTTAATCAAATAGGCCTTCAATCCAAGAAAGCAAACTTTGTCAGAAGGCTGTTTTTATTGAAATATGAATTTCATACTTTTGAGTTTGTTTTGACAAAGCACAGTTACCTCCATCCATGCTCAAAAATCAACTGGATATTTTAAAGGTGTCCTGACAGTATTTTAAACAGTCAAAACAAAATTTGTAGTGTATTTAATTGCTATTCATTTTTAAGCGCATTTTGAACCGCAAGTCTGCTGACAGATGGTTGACAGATGAGCGCCCGCTGTCACGCCTCCGGCGCCTCTGCTGGATTCTGTTCTTTGCATCCTGGTTGGATTCTTCCGCTCAAAAAGGGGCGTAGCATGAACTTCGATCACATTTTTAGTAGCAAAATAGACGTCGCATGGGCATAATTTTAGGAATTTCAGGACGCTTAGAGCCCGTAGAATGAGTTATCACCAAGAACAGACAATCTCAGAAACATCTTTAGTGCACTTTTAACAAATCATGCCTCCACGTTGTGGGGAAAGGTTTTAATGATGAAGTGAAGAAATAAAGGAAGCAGGTTTTTCTTTTACATCAATCTCACCAGCCGTTCGACGCATGAGTGACGCCGCTATAAGTTCAGTTCACTAAAAGCAGGCTGCAGTGCACAAGGCCCCTCGTGCCATCTCACGCCCTGCTTGTGCACACCCCAGCGGGGCTGTCGCACATGCAGGAAGGCAAAAGTTGCTCCCATGCATTGCGGCAGCGGTGGCATAGCTAAACTGGCTGATGAGATCGGTCTAAGGGGAGCTAGGGAATTTATTTTCTATGTTGTCTCTCAGGTTTAATAGTGCCAGTTGCAAGTGAGTGCTTGTCACTCACTTGCAACTGGCACTTTATTAACCTGAGAGACAACATAGAAAATAAGTACATGTTTATTTTTTGCCCTCATTTTTTGTGCACTTTTATAATCAGGATAAATAACTACCGACTAGCCCAACTTTCAGAGTTTGGTAGTTACTCATGCAGCCACCCAACCGCAGCTATTTTGGCAACTTTTATCATGCTGCCCCTATGCAGCAAGTTGTGAAATCTAAAATTATTTAGCTCTAGTTCATGCCATTTCCTGGGAACATGCTCCTGTAATATAAAATAATGTTAGAAGATTCAGTTCGAAAGACGCTTAGATGTCCTCCCAGCTAGTTAAGAAAAATGCATGTGCGAGTTTGTGAGCTTCAAGGTCCTAGCGCTGTGAACAATTATTCTGTTTCTAAATGTTCTTATGCTTTGCTATAAAAACCCCTACATTGCTCTTTTCAGAACAGCTGCTCAAGAAGTTCGTGGCACGAGTCCCAAAGCTCTACGGGGAGACGGCCATGACGTTTAACATGCACCAGTTGCTGCACCTGGCCAACTCCGTCCGACACATGGGGCCGCTGTGGGCGAACTCGGCATTCACTTTTGAGGCAGGCAATGGCCGACTTTTGCGTCATGTGACTGCGGCAAAGGGAGTTCCTGTGCAGGTTGTAGAGAGGGCAATCATGTCTCAAGAGTTGGAGGCAGCACTGAGTCATGAACTGCTGCCAGCAGACACGAGGCTGTTCTGCAGCAGGGTGCTTGGCCACAGCCATTTGAAAGAAGCGTTTTATGTTGATGGAGGGGTCATGCTTGGCAATGCTATGCCTTCGGGTGATCTCTCTAGAGAGGAGTCTGCTGCACTCCAAGAAGGCTTGGGCTTCTGCCCATCGTCTGTGATGGAGCATGGGCGACTAATTCTATCGGGACAGCTCTGCCACAGTGCACAGTACACGCGCGCAAAAAAAGCAACTCGACAGTTGTGCAGTGTGAAGATGGCAGGGTTCTCATCATTTGGAGGGCACTTCATGTAAGGGGTAGTGGCAGTGATGAGGGTCTGCTACTATGCAAAGAAGTGACCTTCAAAGATGGTGGCTCCATCTTCCCACCTCACATCAGGGAAGTGGTCGCTGTGCCTCACGACACATTTGTTGTAGTGACGCCACGTGCTGTGTCTCAGGTGTGCCTTCAGATTAAGTTTGCACCTGAGAGGTCATATATCTGCTTCCTTCCGAACGTTATTGAGCGTGACTAGGTTGCATGTCTTAAATATGCATTTCTAATCAGCTTTTTGCTCTGCTGTCCAGGGCCCGTTTGCTCAAAGCACTGACCGCGGCTAAAGTTAGCTGCAGTACTGAGGAGAGGGATTTTGAAATCACGTGACTGGCTCGGTAGAGATGCAGGGAAACATGGCAATGCACCGGTGAGTGAGCGCCGCTCGCTTTGGAACTAGTATGTCGTTGTAGCTGCAATATCGGGCACGTTAGTCAGCAATAAATGGTGCAGGAGGCTTTCGCTTTGTCTTACCTCACTTATATTGCAAAACATGAGCAACGACTTTGCCGCATTTTTATATGATCTTTCGATTCTGGCCATTCCTAAGCCTAAATGAACGCGATAATTGTTGGCATGGCAACGTCTTTGGAAAGCGGATTGTCTTGACTGAATTGGCCGGGTATTGATAGCACACAAAAGCAGACAGTGGCCTAATAGGCCTTTTTTTAATTTGCTAAGCACCGAGGTGCATGCTACGAGTGTAGTTACACGCATTGCACATGCTGGCGTCTCCAATAGTAATTGTTCTAAAGCAAAAAGTCTAAAACAAATTTTGCCTTGCACGCGCGTTCGTCGAAGTATGATTATTTACTTCGAATTTTTTTGTAAGGGGAAAGCCAGCGCGCGCGAACTGTAGAGTTACACTTTCAGCGTTCTCCTCGATGCTTGCGTAATTTAGAAAAAGGTCTATTGGGAAGCTGTCTGCTTTTGTGTGCTATCAATACCCGGCCGATTGAGTCAAGGCAATCCGCTTTCCAAAGACGTTGCCGTGCCGACAATTATCGCGTTCATTTAGGCTTAGGAATGGCCAAAACCGAAAGACTATCTATAAAATGCGACGAGGTCATTGCGCTCACTCACCGGGGCACCGCCATGCTTCCCGCATCCGTACCGAGCCAGTCACGTGATTTCAAAGTCCCTCTTCTAGGTACTGCGGCTAACTTTAGCCGCGGTTAGCGCTTCGAGCAAACGGGCCCAGACCAGAGCCTGGTCTACTCTATCAGCATTTTTTGTCTGTCAATGAGGTGCCGTAATTTTCATGCGTGATATTTATTTTCATATTTCTGGTTTATTGCTGTGCCATGTTTGTTGAGAAGATGTTGAAAGGTTTTAGCAACCGCGGATTTTAATTATTGTCTTTCTCAAATGATTTAAAGAGCAACTCCATTTCATTTTTGGTTTTGAAAAACAATGCAGTCCTCTTCAGTATCGCCTAGGAAGACCACACGTCAAATATTACGACGCAGTTCTGTCTAAATGTTTCTTAAACGGTCCGGCAAACTTTGCGACTCGCGAAGTTGCCGAAATCGGCTGACTCGAGCGGGCGAATTCAGGTGCAACCAACAGCGCAGTCAAGGCTACGGCATGGGCGGAGCCAACATTGAGCTAAACGTCATCATCATGGCCCCCTTTTGCTTGTTTTTACTTCTCCGGGCGAGCGTAGCGCATGACGTCAGCAACGTTGCCTCCCGGCGCTCAGCGGCGTCCACGTGATTGGCGTAACGCGCCTGCGCAGCGCGCTCTTGGGAGCTGTCCGGCCGCCCGCCGTGGTCCCGCCATTACCGCAGTCTTCCGCGTCACAACCACCAACGTCGTCTCACCGTTTGTGATTATTGCCAATCGGAGTTTCGTCCACACTACGGACACCACGTGCGCAGACTTATGCCGCAGTTTTGCAGACGTCGTCGAATGCCGTAGACACCAAAACGTGGCGAAGAGTGCGGTGCAGAGCAGACGACACTCGCGCCTGAAACACGCCCGCCCCCATCCCGTCCGTCGTTGGGCCGAGGATCACGTGACATCTCGGACCACGTGATGGCCATGTACTTGGCAGCCGGAGGCCAATGTTGTCGGACGGAGCCGAAGTTTCGGTTTCGATTTCGATTTCCGCTCGTGTTTAAAATTAGATTTAAAAATATATATCCCATTTTTCACGAAGGAAACGACGTAGTGTTTTTTACTAGGGCTTTTTAAATTGAAATCACTCATTATCTCGAAATCTTCGGAATTGAGCGGAGTTTCCCTTTAAAGATGATTGTGCTGACACATATAACATTTTTTTTCCAGCACTTTGTTTTTTGGTGCTTTTCTATCTAATTGTGTGTTTAATTTAAATTCACGTGTTGAATATGATTGTATGTGCTCTTGCCATCTATTCAATGTTATAGGGTATGTCGTTTTGAATGCAGTTATACTTTGCCTCACCCTACGATAGACTAAAGCCAAAGCTACGAGTTGCTATACTTCGTTTCAGCTTGGGTCCAGACGCAGCCGATGCTACAAGCGCGAGCTCCGGGCTTCCAGCGTCCCTGCCAAGCACGCGCGCTCGTGGAGTACAGGCACTGTTCAGGGCCACACGCTCGTGCTTGTAGCATCGGCTGCGTCTGGACCCAAGCTGAAACGAAGTATAGGTCCAACCATGATCCAGTTGGAACCATCTGGTGTGTTGCACCTGTATACGCACATCGCGGCTCATAGCCTTGGCTTTAGTCTATCGTAGGATGAGACAAGATATAGCAATGCTACTTTTCCACAATCTTTGTCTAATTTTGCTTAGTAGTTTACTTTTTAGTTGCTGTGATAAGTTTGCCTAATAAAAAGCCCTACTTTGCAATGTGGTGAACCATAATCCTGTGCTTTTTACTGAGTGGTAGTTTGTCACTCATGTGATATATGTTCAGAAAGATATCTAATGATGACTTCTTGCAAACATTCCTTTCTCACACCTGTGTATGCCTGCAATGCCATTTTGAAGCTAAAGCTAGAACATATCATATAGATGCTCTGCTCACATGCCATATTAGGGTCGCCTGTGTCTTGCCGAGCGGTGAGGCCACGGAAACTAGCTATGATGGACCAGTACAAAGCCTCCATTGATGATAAGAACCCCATAGTGCCTAGAAAGTCATTGACTTCCTGCATGACTACAGTTGCAGAAGTGAATTGGCCACGAAAAGGAATTTTAAATTGGTCAGTTGTGTCTGCACCCATACAAACTTGCTGCAAAGTGTTATAGCAAAGTGTCCTCGTGGGCCATTTTTCAAGGTTGGATATCTAACAGAACCTCAATAGAGGTCATTATTTGGGTTGATTTAAATATTCACTTTGAGTAAATAATTCGAGTTTCTTCTATAATATAGGTTTGCTTCTTTGATTTAATGACACAAAAATTGAGGTGGTCTTGAAACATAACCAGATTTTTAGTACTCATGTAGATGACACATTTCCCCATAAAAATCGCAGGACCAAGGGTTTTTTTTTTAAACGCCAAATCCTCGAGAGGCAAAACTGAGATAAATGGGAATGTTTTAGCAGAAATTTAAAGCTTTGGGCTATGTACCGGGGCCACACCTTCAGTGTTTTTTCTTGCATACTATGACCAGTTCCAGTTTAATATCATTTGAGATCAATACATTGACGAATAGGGGCCAAATTTCAGTAAAAATGACGGTGTCTGGATCTGGCTCTGTTGGAAAAAATTTTGTATGCCATATAGGAAACCCGATTAATCTCATTTGCTTTTGATGACAAATGTATTTTTTTATATGCCACTTATGAGGAGCAATTTTTCTCATATGATTTTATACAAGTTTCTTATTCCACATATGACCCGTATAAGAACTTTCTTTTTCTTGTATGGCTCATAAGGCATATGATAAAATTCTTATTTGAAAATACATGTTCTCATATCCATCTCATAAAACTATATAAGAAAAATAACTTTCCTCATACAGTTCTTATAAGAGGCTGGCGCTCCTCATATGGGCATCATATGTTCTTATATCTTCTCATACTCCTCATATGACTTCTTATATAAACTTATACAAGAACTATATGAGATTTTTCAGTAGGGAAGGAGATGCTGGGGCATTGTTACCATGCTGACCAAGGTTTCCTTCCGATTTCTTCAAACCATTTTTCTATGCGTCCCCTCTTGTCTCTTCTGAGAAGTGTTGCGTAGTCGGAGACTCGGACCAGGTGGCGTGCAAGGGGAGTGGAGTTAGAGCATCTTGTGCCGCAGGTCCTTGGGTAGGGGCTTCTTTTACTCATTGTTTGCTGGCATCCAAAACCCGCTGCTAACCGTATTCTCTTGCCTTAGCGAACACAGTACACCCGCCCGGGAAAGCTGGAGTCACAGTCCGTTGCAGCACGAGCCTGCCGGTGGTCGACTTGATATAGTAGGATGACTCACGCAGTGAAGTTCAACACATATTCGAATGGGTCCAGCGGCTGCGCCCGTGGCCATTGCACGGCTCAAGGGTACGACATCAGCCGACCTGAAAGTGACCCGCTGCTCTGGCGATCTGAAACCCAGGGAAGGAGTGTCAGACGTGGCCCCTGCATTGCCCACCCAGACTCTCGCACACCTTCGACCTCGACTCCCGAGCGCGCAGCGTTTCTCGGAGAGCCTCGCACCTGTGCCGGCAATATCAGGTCGCAATCCACGAGGTCTCTATTTGGAGTACGCAAGGCGAAACTTGAGGGCTGCAATCCATGCGTCGGTGGCGGACGGTCGGCAGGAAGGACCTTTACAACAAACATTGATGCTACCGAATCGTTATTTCAACCGTAACAGAAGATATGACGTCTGTTCTAGGATGCTTCAGGTGGTCCACTATTCTCGAAAATCCCAAATGACACTGACTGCACGATCTTCAACGAGGTAACCTACAACGAAAGTATTTATTGTCCTTTCATACAGCAGAATGGTAAAGTTTCATGTTCAAGGCCACACCTACAGATAAACAATACCTGTTCATTCCACTGTGACGTCATGTGATATAATGTTGACAGGGCATCCTTACTGGACAGGGGCGTGGTGACAGGGAAGGGACCGCGATCAGTCCTTCATGAAACTTTTTTTCTTTTTTTAGCTCATTGAAGATTTTTCGTCGTCCTAAATCACAACCTTCAAGGCAAAGTGCCAAGCCTACGGGAACGTAATTTCAGGATCAAAACTTTCACTTCCAGCTCCAATTGCTTCATCTCATTTGGCGGCTCAAACAAATTTAAAAAATATATTGCAGTATCAGTATTTCTGTATTTGTATTTCTGCCCTCCCTAGATGCATTCCTGTATTTGTATTTCCAAATACTTTTTGCCTCTATTTACAATGTATTTCCGATACGTATAGCGATACACTGTTACCGATATATTTCAGTATCAGTATTTTACCTACTATTTTAACGTATCCCAATATTTGTATTTCCAAATACATTTTTGGGTATTTCTGCCCAACCGTGCAGCAGGATGGGAACCACCTTCGTCCGGTTGCGTTCACTTCCCGCTCTCTCACAGACGCTGAGAGAAGATACTTGACGGGCGAAAAGGAAGCATTAGCTTGACTCTGGGAGTGCGAAAAGTGGGGCAAGTTTACCTATGGGGAAGTCCTTTCACCATCCGTACAGACCACCAGGCTTTAGTAACTTTGCTGTCAAGTAGAGGATCTGGCATCTGACCCATGCGTGTAACCCGATGGACTTTCAGACTGCTAAATTATAAATTCACAGTTGAATATAAAAAAAGGAGCTGATAACTTAGTAGCAGATGCTTTTTCAAGACTCCTTGTGCCAGACACAGAAGATGGAACGAAGTTTAAAGTTGTTATTTCTTTCATTACCGTTCCTTTGTCGCACACCCACCTTCAAGAGGCTACGACCAACGATGTAAAATTACCAAGCGTCATCCGGTACACTACATTGTCTTTCCGGAGAAGAATGCGATTTCTCCAAGCTATTGTCCCCACTACAACGCAGCGAGACCAGCTCTGATTACATGAAGGAATTTTTCTACCAGGGGGAAAAGATCGTCGTCCCCTCTGAGCTTCAGAAACCACACGGTAAAACTGGCTCATGAAACACATCAAGGAATATATAGGACAACCAGCGTAATAAGGGAACAGTACTGGGGGATTAATCAATTCAGCAAGTCCAAGGTAGAAAACTGGAGCAGCCTGTCACTTGACGGACAAGCCGGAAAAAAGCGCCTGCATCGCTAAACCCAGTGGAGCTTCCCACCAACCCTGGGAGAAGATGGGAATAGACATCGCATCATCAGTAACATCATTAACTGTTATAACATTTCTGAAGAATGTTTTCGCTCCACAAGGCCCGCCATGCGAGATTGTATCAAACAATGGTGTTCAATTTGTCTCGCGTGAGTTCAAACATTTTCTGCGGGAACCTTGGTATCAAGCACAAGAAAACAGCCCTATATCATCCACAATGCAATGGAACAGGTGGAACGATTTATTTGAGTGTTGAAGTCCTGGCTTTAACTGGCTGTAGTACAGGGTAAGCCACTCCGAGACTCTGGTCTTGAGCAGCTGGAAGCGTATCGCAGAACCTTTCACTCAGCAACTGGTGAAGCACCATGCCTACTGTTTCACGGGAGAACCCATCATTCCAACTTGGACTTAAACGGAATTCCTACCTGGGAGGTTGCTGTTAACATTCCTTCCAGACGGGCAGAGCTCCGAGAATGAGTGGAACGGTATCAAGGCCGGATGAAGTCTTATTTTGACGCACGACGAGCTGTGAGGCGGCCACAATTTGTCCCTGGTCAAGCAATCAGAATATTTCAACCATATCCGCACAACACGTTGCAAAGCCGATCGTCTAAAGCTCATGTAATTCACGCACAAGTGGGACCGTCAACGTACCGCTTTGCAGACGGGCGTCGATGGAATGCATCCAAATTAACGAAGCCGTCGATACAACCTCAAGAGAGTTCCGAAGACGACTGGGCAGACGACATTTATTTTCCTTTACTGTCACTTCCGCAGCCTGGTGACTCAGGCACCCGGCAGAAATCACCTGCTCCGACTCCAGGTGTTTCAAGTTTCTCTTCAGTTCTCGTCCTGGGCTGGCATATAACAAATGTACCAGTCTTAATTTGGTGATTTATGCCCGCAAGTAGTGATGTGCAAAAATAAAAAAGATGCAGACGGGTTGAGTTTGACGTTGTATAAAATACAGTGTAAGCACATTATGGTACGCCTATTAAGACTGAAACAGCGCTACATTTTGCAATAACATTAAATGCTCGTTCACACTCTTGCAACCGAGTACGACCGAGAGAGACAAGACCGGTTTTTAATCTATTGCAACGTCTTATGACCGGGTGCGCTGCTGCGGAGCTGGTTCTAAGACGTCGTAAGAGAATTAAAAACCGGTCTTGTCCCTCTCGCTCATACTCGGTTGCATGAGTGTGAACAAGCCTTAAGCGTATCGAAAGTTAGCTGTGCATTTAAAGCCTAAACCTTGTACACATATACTGCTCAGTCCGTTATGTTCGAATGTTTATAATACTTTATTACCCTCAGATTTGGTGTAAGTTGTCTCCTGATTGCTTACAACAGAAATGAGAAAACATTCTAACTGTGGGTTGATCGAAAAACTCCACCTGCTGACAGCTACTAATCATCTCGGCGCCGATTATGAGTATTCACTACATGCCAACGGTCGCGCGCGAAGAACAAGTTTTTCCTAAGTGATTTCATACAATCGCAATTGTTCTTGACAGGCAACATTGGTTTCTCATGCAAACGACCACACGTAAAGTTTAGAATATTGTGTTTTGATTGTGGCGCACGTGGCAAACAGCCAAGATTTGTTCTTTAAAAACCGCGAAATAGAACGTCCCTGGGGTACCTTGGTCGAAAATGCATGTAGCACAGAAAAAAGCACGAGCTGAATCGGAGTGCAAAACGAAAAGAACAATGATGAGCAAGTGCGTAATGAAGTGAAAACGGAGGGTCTTGCACATATGCAGAATGTAAGCTTTGTTTCACTAAGTTTATTACCAGTAAAGTATTCAGTTTTATCGTGCGAGCGAAGCGGAACATAAAAGTGCGAGCGTGCTTCCCGGAAATCCTGTTCCAGTGAACAAGCGCACTGTTCAACGTGGAGCTTGCTTTTATAGCTTTTGGTGGGCTCAAACGTTTCAAAACACAATTTTAATCAATTTTATTATTTCACTTACTTTTATGAGATGCGCTTACGTTTTTTTTTTTTTTTACGTTTAAGTGTTATTTTCTTAGTAATATAATATTTGTTTTTCAGAAGTCACACAACTATAGTCTGATTCATTGTTTGTCTACATCAATGATGCAGACAAAGAAAAAGAAGAACATAACCCAAACACGCGAACGCACATTAAAATGCGACGCAACGACGCATTCAAAATTAGTCGCTAGTTCTTTAGAGAGCAGGAGTTTCGTAGGGCGACATTACTACCCGTTGTATATTATAAAAAGTGCAGTACAACTGTTAGCTCGGTGTCCTTAACGTGCATCACGCAGCATATGTGATACAGGATCGCAGGATGGTAGGATGCAGATGAGTTCGTGCTAAAGCCTTTTGATAATGGCGTGATTTTCAAGTACTGAAAACCATTGTTGTGGAAACGTGCAAGACACGTGCCACGAGCAGGTGCTCCACCGCCATTCGCATTCAAGGGCCAGTCATTTTAGAGATGCGCCGCTATTTGCCTCAAAGGGCCGCTCAAGACACGGACCTCTTGCACTGGCACATTTGACGTTACTTGAAAAACTAACGAAATCACATCAAGGGGCTTTAGTCACTACAGGTTCTGCAGCGTGAGCTCCGCGCTTTGACCGGAGCTCGCACTCGCGCATTTCACCACGAGCTCTGATCTGCGGTGCCACAACACACTCGGCCAACGATACCCCACCGCATTTGGGTTAGCCTGTGAGCAAAATTAAATGAGCAGCGCTTATGGTATCGGCACTCTTTTCCTTGATATTGTTGTTAGCGCAGCCATCTAGGTGGTTAGTGCAAATCAAACGCAACTGCCCCTCGTCAGGATTAAAAAGTGCAACTTCCTGAGCATTAGTTTCGGTGTTAGAAAGCTCAGGTAATATTGCTTTGCTTTGTCGCGAACTGTTTAAACATTTGTGGAGGACGGAAAACCGTTTCTTGTGATTTCAAATAAAGCTTCAGATGACTGACAACCATAACTTTAAGCACCAAGATGTGCATAAAGCGTAGCTTATTTAGTGGCTCTAGCTTAGCCCGACCGCACAAGCAAAGAAGGAGAACGAACTGCTTAATCTCGCGCTCTTGGAGCTGCTTCAGTGGCTTCATCAGCCTGGAGCGTTGGGTGCGCAACGAACTAAGGTAAAGCAAAGAAAATATTCAGATCTTAGGGTTTCACAAAGCAAAGCAACAAAAATCACTTAACACGCCCCAATAAAAAAGAATTGCGGGTTTATTTCGACTAACTGGAGATCTTTGACGTGCAACCGAAATTTTAGATTGGCCTCCGTCAGATTGCGGGCACCTTGGCCGATATTTAAACAAGACAAATAGGTATTCGTGGGCCAGCGCGTTTTAATGTTTTGTGTTTGTTTTAATATCACTGCAACTTAAAAGCCACCGAAGTGTTTTTTTAACCAAAATATAGTTGAACCATTCCGACAAGCATAGTTTGATTGCGAAATTGATTTTTTCAAGTGATAAACCATTGAAATGCTTTCGCATACGTGGCGGAATCCTAAATGGCGGAATCACTTTCATGGCACCCATTTCATTTGGATCGCGTAAGACATGTGTACCGACGCACAGTAGAACGCGCGCAAAAGCAGCTGTGGCACACCCAGAGCCTCGCACTTGTTGTTCTGAAATCTCTGGCTCGCTCACTGTGGGCATCCAGGCATCTGACACCCCGACATATCACGCTTTTTCTGTCTTTCACGTGGCGTTCAAAGCGGCACGCGACGGAAAGTGCACATCAAGCTATTCTTGAACACTTGTCGCCTTTTTATTTTATATTAAGAAACTGCAATTTGCCGTAACTTAAGGGGAACAGTTTGAGGTCTAATAACATTGTTAACGTGTAATATATCAATATGGAAGCTTCAGGAATATGAAATATCGATGGATACTTCATAATTTATTCTCTCGTAATTTTGATTAAATGTCGTGATTCCGTTTTTATAGCACCCTAAAAAATACCTTTTTAAAATTTATATTTAATTTTAAAATATATATTTTCTGTACAATTCATTGCTAACTTTTAAATCATTACATGCAACGGTAGGCTCACGTAAAATATCATGTACGGTGGGATGTTATACCTTCACAAATATTTTGTTTTCATTATTAAAGACTGTGGTCTATTAAAAGGCGAATAATAAACTGACAGCTAAGAATAATGGTAATATCGAGACAATAAAGTAATGTTGAAAACGAGCTCTTTAATTTGACATTAATTTTATAAATGTAGAATACGTAGAAAGAAAGTTATAAACAGTAGAAACAAAATCAAAATGTCATGCACGGTGGGGTTGCACATTAAGGCGACAGCCTAACTTGCCTCATCGCGCGAAGAAGCGGCGTTGTTGGGTTGCAAATATTACCTCGCGCGCGGCTGGCCAAGCAGGCAGCGCGGCCGTGGCCTAACGGTGATCGTGCTTGCTTCCCACGCAAGGAGCCAGGGTTCGATTCCAAGGAATTACGCGTCCTTTTATTTATTTTTGCAGTTTAATGTTCTGGTGAATTCTAGAACTTTGTTGCTCGTTCGAGGCGCGAATGTTCTAGCCGCCGAACCTTCTAGGTCGATTGTTCCAGAAGCCAACACGTTTACATAAAGGGCTCCGAGTTGCAATCTGCAGTCAGTCTCGCCCCAGCGCTCGACTCTGCTCTTACGCCGACTTCGACACCCGCCACGCTCTCCTGGTATCTTTTGTTTCCTTTTATTTTCGGGCAGAAGTTCGCCACATTAAACGCTTATTTTTTCCTGTGTATTTATTGTTCTTTTGGTCACTACACGTGACATTTTGGTAGAGGTTTGGGGTATTGCAGTCTATGCCCGTAAACCGTACCCCTCCAAAAACACGCCGGCCAAGTGACGTGCTCAGCCCCGGGAGGCTACCCTTCGCAGATGACTCCAACTCCCGAGCAAGGCACCGTACCGATAAACAGCTCCCGGAATTGGGCCCCCTGCCAAAGAAGCGGACCGCGACGATGACGACACTACCAGTCGTCATCCTGCCCGTCACTCCCCGCACTACGACGCCCTTTCACGGTAAAGCTCACAAAGACGTAGAGGACTGGCTGCATCTTTATGAACGTGTAGCCCGTCACAACGGATGGGCGTATGAGCACTGCCTACAGAACCTCTACTTTGCGCTTGAGGACACCGCGAGGCGCTGGTTTGAGAATCACGAAGCCTCCTTTACTTCGTGGGAGCCATGCGCCGCCGAACTGAAGCGGACGTTCATCAACAACCACCATCGGCAGCGAGCGGAGGACCGTCTTCGAACAAGGGTGCAGGGCCCCAACGAAAACATGACAAGCCTTGTCGAAGATGTTCTGCTTCTAAGAGCCCGGGCCGATACGCAACAGGCCGCCGAGGAGAAGAAACTTCGCGCTCTCATGCGTTCCGTGAAGGATGAAATTTTCGGAGTATTGGTACGCAATCCCCCGACGACTGTCAATGGTTTTGTAACCGAAGCCACCAATATCGATCGCGCCCTGACAGCCCGAGAAAGTCACTACCACCGAATCGCCGGCGCGCCTGCTGCTCCTACTGTCGCTGCTTCCCTTCTGGACCTGAATACCAGCGGTGTCGACAGCCTTCGGGAGATCGTCCGTGAAGTCGTCCGGGAAGAACTCCGCAAGATACTTCCCGCTGCAGATCGCCCGACCTCACTGTCGCTCGCTGAGGTCGTCCGAGAGGAACTTCACCGGGCCTTCCAACCTGAGGTTCCGATCAACACGACGACCCCAGAGGAACCGACTTTGAGCTACGCCGCCATGGCCCGACGACCGCCGCAAGCTAACCGCCAGGCCGCGGCGCCACCCGACGACACCCTCCGATGCCGCAGCCTCGACGCCAGGCGGACAAGTCCAGGACGTCCGCCCGGAGCGACCCTTGCCGAGGAAGACCGACGTGTGGCGAACGGCCAACCACGCCCACTCCGCTACCACTGCGGTGAAGCCGACCACATCTAAGGTGACTGCCCCTACTGCCGACTTGGACTGCGTCGTTTCCACCCGAACGACCCACGCCCGAGGTACGGCGAATGCCCTCGCGATATCGAGGAGTACCTCCGACGCTCGCCCACTTCAGTGCCGTCTCTCCGCCGCGAATCTCGCTCGCCATCGCCACGACGTTAAGCGTCTCCAGCGCCACGACCCCGCCGAGAGAGCTTGTCCCCCTGCGTCGCCGGAAAAACTAAGTGCGGCAACACCTGGAGGTGTATGAAAACTGCGAGTTGGGCAAGTTGGTACCTATGCATGGTGGAAATACGCCTAAAAACAAGGACAAATAAAGAAGCAGACAGGACGAGGCGTAACTTGCTCTGCAAGTTACGCCTCGTTCTGTCGCTCGAACGCTCCCACACTCCCGAAGCCACGCATTACAACGACGCCCCTGCATCGGCGTCCAACAATCTAAACGTTACTGTCGACGGCCGCGACGCATCGGCACTCATGGACACCGGAGCAGACTACTCACTTGACTGGGAGCTTCTCGCCGCCTTCAAAAAGCTGACAACGCCGTGGCAGGGGCCGCAGATACGAACTGCTGGAGGACACCTCATTACGCCTGTCGGAAGGTGCACTGCTCGAGCTGAAATCCACGGTGAGACGTGCCCTGTCAACTTCGTCGTGCTGCAAGACTGTGCGAGGGACGTTATCCTCGGAATTGACTTTCTCTGCGAGTATGGCGCCGTCATCGACCTGGGAACAAACCGGCTGTCGCAACGAAAACCTGCTTCACCACCGTAGGAACACAAAGCAACGTCATCCGCGGTCCGAGTCCTCGCAAACCACCTAAACTTTCCACCCCGGTCGAGTGTTTTCGTACTCGTCTTGATCGATACAGCTTCCTGCGGCGAAGTTCTTCTCGAGGGAAGCCTCCAATTGCTTCTAGGAAGAGAAATAGTCGTCGCAAGAGGAGTAGCTTCCGTATTTTCCGTTACCAATGTTTGTGTTAATCATTCTCTATTTTTGTGCATTCTTTTTTTCTTTCGGTCGCACTCAAGTTATCGTTTACCTGCAATAAAATCAGAGTTTATTAATTTTACAAACGCTTACTGACATTAGTATTGAGCTACTGAGGAAAAAAACGACGGAATGTAAGCTAGGCTAGAGATTATGTACAGGAGAGGGATTTTTTTTTCACTCGTAGACCGCCGCGTCGGCTGGTATTAGGAGTTACTCTTGTTTGTTTGTCTTCCATTTTTCGGGTTATGAAAGCTTCAGTGTGCTGAGAGAGATGATAGTTGAATGGCCCCACCTACAAACAACATCGTACGCGAACCGGTAGCCACCGGGAAGCAAGCTGCACGCCGAGCAGGCAGCTAGCAAAGGCGGCCCGGTGGGCTGCCGGATGGCCTGAAACTGACGGCGCCATCTGGGGGTGGCTCCGTGAAGCGAATCGCGCGGTGTGTCATTATCTTGTCGCGACGGAGGGTGGAGTCTCTACACCTAAAGAGCCTTCCTACACCGTGGTTCAATGTCAGTGCGCTGTAGGTCGGACTTTAAGGTTGTGGTGCATTAGAGGGGGCAAAGAGTGTAAGACTACGCGCCGACAAACTGAGAGAGAGGAGGAGACGAGAGGGTGCAGGGACGCCAGAACGCCGAGCTCCGATTGGAATGGTCAGAGGGTAGCTAACTTAAGCCCAGCTGCCTTTGTCTCCACTCGTCCAACGAGCTAGAACTCGGAACACCAGTGTCTGGCGTTTGGCTCTCGCATTCGAACGCGTTCTACGAGTGCAGTGGCGACAAAGACAGCTACCTTTAGGTCTACCCACTAATCATGCGAATCAAAGCTCGGCGTTCTGACGTCATCTCTTGTCTCCTCCTCTCTCTCTCGGTTTCTCGGCGCATTCACTTTTTTTTCTGATTGTGCAAAGACAAGAAAAATGTCAGGAATTTCGTAATGCAGCGCGTGTTGAAAGCGTCTATGTAAGCACGTTTCTATCTCATCATAAATGCAATCGAAGCCGAAGGCGCAAACGCAGTGGTTCTATGGCCTGCGATGATGTCACACCAGCTGCCATTGTGGAGGCATTAGTGGTGAGCAAATATCTGTTGCAGCTTAAACAATGTACTATCGATATTTTTTTTGTTGCAAGAAGTAAAATGCAGACCGGTATAGCAGAAGGACATTACGTGCGAGGAATGTATAGCTCTAACTCGGCCGAACTGGCGCCTTCTTGCCTTTTGAGCTACGCGACGCGCTGAGTTGGATGACCAGATTCAGGGTTGTCGCGGTATCATCATCAGCGCCCGCCTTGGTTCACGCACGTACCGAATGTGAAAAATATGGCATTTATAGACATACAGATAATTAAGCGCCTTATGGTTTGAGCTTTCCTGTGAGATAGGCCACAGCGCATGTTGTTCTGGCAAACATAGATGGGCCAGAAAATCCCGGAGATGTGGATTGGACGATATCAGCCAGGGAAGCCAAATCAGCGCTGTCAGCTAAAATTCCTGAATAAACTTAACGCTTTGTGTTTCGTACCCAAGCAGCACTGCGCTATTTGTCCAGTGTCGTGGCAATGTTGACCGAAAACCGGCCCCAATATCGACAGAATTTGCGGTTTTGCATCACGTCCTGACATCTGGCCAGCTATTGGCGTACCGCCGTTCCACCACCATCCTAGTATCGGCGGAATATCGTGCGCGTACTGCCCAGGTCGGACTGTAAGCCAGGTATCGGCCAGATGTCGCATATAGTCTGCTCTGTATCTACTTTAAGTCGCCTATTCGCTCGCTTTGTATCGGCAATATCGGCAGTATTGACTCACACGTTTATTGCAGATATAGAGTTCACCTGGCGCGCATACATGTGCAAACGGAGATGTTTTCAATCACTCAAAAAGTTTAATAAACCACTTTCAGTACACACAGCTTCTCATTTACTAAATAAAATTACACTGCTTACATGCAGAGCAAAATTAATAAATCAAACACGATTAACCGTAGAGATTAGAGAGGAATCTGGTGAGTAGGATCAGTTGGTATTGAGACACAGTAAAAAACAGCGCACGAAGAATATTGACAAGGAAGATACACACATATAGAACACTAGAGTTTTGTTAGATCGTTCCGGTGAGTCCGATAGGAACACACCACCGCCGCCTTGTGCATACAGTTGATAGCTTTAGTAGATCGTTCTGATACCTGAGATACGACCGCGCATTACCCGATGATGATATGCTGTATGCGCAAAGTCGGTGGCAGGCGTATCAGGTATCGTTATCGGAGTCAACGGAACGATCCACTAAAACTATGCATTGAGACGGAAGCAGGACTATAGTATCAGAAGCATGCTTGTCGTGAACTTTCGAATAAACACCGATACTATGTAATCCACGATAGATTAATAATCCGACTTTTCCAGCACAGAGCAATGCTAACACAAAGCCTAGAAAGAAGATATCGCACATTCAACGAAAGCCTCGCTTTCTCCGATACACTCTTAGAAAAAAGGGGACCAAATGAGGTAACAGACCGCCTTTACCACCTTCCTCCCGGCCAGGGTGGAAGCGCTCCGCTTGTTACCTCTTCAGGCGCAGCAGACACTAGGAATGCGGTGCTACTAGGTGTAGTTTGCCGCGAAGGGGTACCAAGGAGGTAAATATTACCTCCCAGAGGGTGCACCTGTGTGACCACTGCCAAAGCCTGGGCGCTGTGATTAGCTGTGGAAAGGCGCAAACGAGATCGCTAATTGGACTCCTTGCATGACACGTCATTATTTGCGCATGCGTGGAGAGCGCCCACCCGGCCGACCGCGAGCGTCGGCGCCTTTCCCGCCGACGCTCCGGGTCATAACGGCGTAACGGTCTTGCTTCTCGAACGTTTCACGGAGGCGTCCCAGCGCAGGAACGGTCTTTAATATTCTGTTTCACTCAGTCTCTTCTTACAGGGTCACCGAGAGCGCTGCATTGACTCCAGTCGAAGATCCAGGTCGTGTGCACCGCATGCAAGTAAGGAAATGTTCTGCGCGGGCGGCAGTTGGCGTCGGTTATGACCGCACGTGAAGGCGACCCCCGTCTTCATTAGACAAAGGGTTGGCGGACATGTTGGCACGTTTGAAGGCGTCGAGCGTTCGATAAAATTAGTGTGTGGAGCGAACGCAGACGCGGTTTAGACCATCGAAGTTCATAGAGAGCAAGAACAGGAATGACTGTCGCTTGCATTTGCGCATATTTAGAAGGCTTGACATACGCCAACCAGTGGCGTAGCCAGCAGCTTTTCCCGGTGAATGTGAGTACGGGTGGAGGAACGGGAGAGCGGCGGTTCGGCGAGCCGGGTGACAAGATGCCTTTTGAATCGGGGGTTGACTAAGTTTAAGGCGTCAGGAGGTAGGAGGTTTTCTTTTTTGGGGCCGTTGGTGTGTCGCGTCGGACGTTAACTTGAGGATCTCATCAGATATTTGAAAATCTCATAAAATGGTTGTTGTCTTTTTTTTTTCGCAGAGCAGTTGTCGATCGGGCATTTATTGGCGGCACCGGCCAACCGGCGAAATTAATTCTCAACGTCGTTGATATTTGTAAAAGTCAGTGTTAAACACTGATTTTTAGTATCAACGTTTTTTTTTTTTAATTTAACGAGATTTAATAAATAGTTTGGTAAAAGGTCACGTTACCTTGAAATACCGAATATAAATGTCTGAGCTAATGATTCGTGCGCTTCACAAACATTTATGTTAGTATAATACAGAATAAGGTCAGTGAAGTTTTCATGTCCTGTGTTTCCTAAAGGGACAATAAAATGATTCTTACAGCCTCTTCCTGCTTAGCTTTAACACTCAACTCAAAAGCTAAATGACAGATCACGTGTTTCTGACATGCTTGGCCACGGGTAAGATGACTCCAAGCCTCCATCATACTTTTTAAGCGCGCCATGGGACTTGTCTTTCGAACGTGATGATAAGTGCCGCCACAAAAACTCATTGGCCACGAACGCGAATCTAAATATTCTTCGAGGGTTTGATTTTTGACAAGCGCCCACTTCCGAGTGATATGGTGATCATGTCTAATGCGTGAACTGGAGTCTGCTTCCGCACGTCGGGTACCGCGGATGTATCACAGTGAAAATGCCAGAAAGATTTCGGAGGAAAGTTAGCACCGAAATTCTCCGCAACATTTTCAAACTTTCGTACAAAAAAGGAGGTTTCGGAATTTCTATCCTTCGGCCCGCTACACGATATCTAATGGGTATAATCCCATTCTAATATGATTTGCCCCAACACCATAATTAATTTCATGGCCCCCTTAAAGGGCAACTCCTATTACTTTTTGTTTTTGTAAAACTAAAAAGTAATGCAGTCCTCTTCAGTATCACCTAGGAAGACCACACGTCATATATTTCGATATAGTTCCCTCTAAAGTGTTTCTTAAATGGTTCAGCGAACTTAAATGGTCCAGGGCCCGATGGCATTACAGAGGGGGAAAGCGTATAAAAGCAAAGAAAAATGTAACAAAACATCAATACAGTAGACACATTATATTAAGTGAAACAAACAGTTTCAGGAGTCAGCGCAAAATGGTTAGTAATGGCACATCGAAAAAGTTTCAAGTCAGTTATGGCAACAATCAAACCGGGAAGGTGGTTCCATTCTTCAGCTGTGCGTGGAAGAAAAGATGAATGAAATGTATTGGTTAATGAGTTTCGGACTCCACATTTGTGCTGGGGATCAACACGAGATGATATGTAATAGGGGAAGTTATGAAAATGTCGCGTAATTTTAGATTATGAAAAAAAACTTTATGGAAGAGGCATAAGCGTGAAACTTTATGGCGAAGTGAAAGAGATGGTAAAGATAAACTGTTTTTATTGACGATATACTGGCGGAGCGGTGATAGTTCGATACAATGAAACGGGCTGATATATTTTAAATGGATTCCAAAGCAGTGACGAGGATATTGTGACCGGGATCCCAGATGGAGGCTGCATACTCTAGTTTATGTCTTATTAAGGTTTTATAGAGGACAAATTTAAGCGAAACAGGCACAATGAAAAAATTACGTTTTAGGTAACCCAACATGCGTTTAGCACGATTAGTAATATACTCAATATGAGGTTTTCCATGAAAGGTTAAAAGTTAAGTGAACACCAAGATATTTGTATGATGTCACTTCTTCCAAGGAGCTGCCATCAAGGTAGTACAAAGGAGTCTCATTAGGTTTGCGGGATACCCTCATGTGTTCAAATTTACTAGTGTTGAGTTTCACTAGCCACGACTCACACCAATGAGACACAGAGTTAGTATCAGACTGAAGAGTGGAAATGTCATGGTTACTCCGAATTTTACGGTATATAACACAATTATCAGCAAAGAGACAGACAGTCGAAGACATACTAATTGGTAGGTGGTTAATATAAATTAACAATAGTAGAGGGCCTAAGACAGACCCCTGGGGAACACCGAAAGTTTATTGACGCAAGTTGAGAGTTTTCATTATTGACTGTTACAAATTACGAACGATTAGAAAGAAAATATTGAATCCATGAAAGAACGTTGGGGCCAATTTAAAGTTTAGCAAGTTTCAGTAGTAATAGTTTATGACACACTTTATCGAAGGCCTTAGTAAAATCCCAGACGATGTAGTCCACCTGGGAGCCTTGGTCAACGATAGAATGAATGTAATGGGTGAACGATAGAAGCAGCGTTTCCCATGACAATGATTTACGAAATCCGTGCTGAACTGGAGTGAACAAATTATTAATTTCTCAGAAGATTACAAGGTGGGAAAATATTATGTGTTCAAGAAGATTACGTGGGATGCTTGTTAACGAAATGGGACGATAGTTGTGGGGAGAATGTTTATCACCAGCTTTTGGAATCGGGACCACCTTCCCACCTTCCAGTCCGAGGGTATGACGCCGTCTTGGAGTGACTATTCAAATAATTTGGCAAGAATAAGGTAGCAATATAACTTAGTACTTTTCAGGAAATTGGTATACATGCCGTCCACTCCTGAAGAAATCGGCTGACTCTTGTGGGCAAATCGAGACACAACCAAGCGCAGTCGAGGTTACGGCGTTGACGTAGCGAAGATTGAGCTTAACGTCATTACCATGGCCCCTTTCTGTTTGTCTTCACTACTCCGGGCAAGCGTAACGGATGACGTCATCAACGTTTCCTATCGGCGCTCAGTGGTGTCCACGTGATTGGCGTATCGCGCCTGAGCAGCGCGCATCTCGGGAGCCGTTTTGTTGTCCCGCCGTCTCCCGCGTCATAACCGCCTTCGTCGCCTCAACATTTGTGATAATTGTCTCGGAGTTTCGTTCACACTACGTGAGCAGACTGATGCCGCAGTTGCGCAGACCTCGCCTAATGTCGTAGACACCAACACGAGGTGAGGAGTAGCTGTGCAGAAGACACTTGCGTCTGGCACACGCCCGCCCCTACGGTGGCCCGCCGGCCGGGCCCGATCGCGCACGTCGTTGCGTACTAGATCACGTGGCATCTCTCGTACCACGTGATAGCCATGTTTTTGGCGGCCCGAAGCCAATGTTGCCGGACGGTGCCGAAGTTTAGATTTCGATTTTTGCTCACGTTTAAAGTAACATTTGGCGATATATATCCTATTTTCCTCGAAGCGAATGACGTAGTTCTTTTTATTAGTGCTTTTTAATGTGAAATCGCCTATTATCCCGAATATTTTGGAATGCAGCGGACATGCTCTTTAAGCAGTCAAAGCTATAGTCTACGCTTTTGCTCCTTCAACCCTATTCTTGATGGCGCAGGTGTTAGTGCTGTTTATTGACTATAATATTGCTTGCTTGTACAAACTCTCGTTGAGTATTCCCACACAGGCTTCTGGCGTATCACATTTCAGGGGCGGTGCGATGCTATTTTTTGTGCGCTTTGGCAGGGGAGGCTATGACAACGGAAACTTTGGATTCCCATATTCCCTCAACGACGGACCCCAAATCCTTAATTGCGACCCACCAACGCCGCATAATTTCGCAGCACAAATCGAAGGCCAACAATTGATTATTTTCGATTCTTTCCGAAAAATAAAAACTAAGATCCAGAAATGCACTCCTTTATCCACACGCGGAGGTTAAAACGGTACTGAGAATTGTCGTCGCGATGAAACTGTTTTCACGTAAAGACGACACCAAGTTGCCAAAGGTCGAGGGAACATTGAGAGGCAAGTTGCGCTACTATAGACCCATTGCCAAATTTTGAAATGATGCATAGATTATGCGGAGCTGCCATTAGTTGGCATCACCTCCTCCGGTGTGAAGCCCGTGATTGGTTCCGAGTTCGCGCCGAGCACTGACGCAGCACTCGTGTGGAATGCGCTGCGATCCGAGCGCAGTCCGAATGCTAACGGAGCGCTCGTGTTTAAAGCGTGCTGAGAGTGCGTGACTAACTAATAGCGCGCCGCACAAAATCTATACTTCATTCCGAAATTTTAAAAATAGTATTTTCTGACTGCTCTGAGATTCAGACCAGTCGTGGGAAAGAACGAGATAGCGCAGCTTCCGTTTCGGACGCCAACCGCAGTGTGAGGTTTTCCCGCTATGTGAAGAGGGCCCGCGCAAGCGCAAAACTATTCTTAAGCAGAGTCCAATGAAGGGTGTTGCTCGTGTCCTGAAGAGCTACTACGACGGCCTTTCTAAAACGCAGCTGTGCCGAGTAAGTGCCTCCGTCAAGTTCGACCTCATTCCCCGCATTCGGGTGATGCGTGCCATTGACCTGAGCCATAACACTGCCGCGATCTACGAGAGCAACCATACCATCAACTTGAAAGTGAGTGCCCAAACCAAAAGTATAATCTTTAGTTTAAGAAAAACGTGCCATTGTGACGTGCATCTTATTGCCGCCTCCGATGAGATGGCGAGTATTGGAACTTCAAAAACCGCAGTGTGAACAAAAGTGAAGACCTTCGTTTCTTAAGCCTACCCTACTGGTAGAAAATATTCCACTCACTTTAAAGGGATACTTCAAGGAGTTTTTAATTATACCCCTCGTGTCCAGAAACAGGCTGAATATGAATATGGGCGCGTCTCTATTGTGAGCCTGTTGGCTGTATTTCTAGTTAAGGCCCTGTCACACTTAGGCAACATGACAGCAACAGCAGCACAGCACGTTGTCCAACAGTCGGGCACCTTGTTGCTCGCTACCCGTGTAATTCGACAAACCTGTCACATCGCGGCAGCAGCAGGACAACATGAATGACAACTAAATTGCTATATCGGTATAAGAACTTTCGGCAACAAGAACAGCATCAACTTGTGTTGGACAACGTGTGTTGCCCTGTTCGCTGGCTGAGCGAATTTCGCACCGGCAACACGACAACAGAAATAGCTTCGATGGCAGAGCTAGATCCCTATCAATAACGTCCTGCTCAAATAAAAACTTCAAAAACGTTATTTAACAATAGTTAAGGTCTGCGTGCAGCTAAATATTTTGATTAATGTTTTTACTGCGTAATTACGGAAAGCGATTGTCGAAATGGTCACAGCTACGGTCGTTGACGTTCAGGCTGGTGTTAAAATAAGAAGAGCCGAGAGACCAGCTCACATTACTGCTAGTGAAATAAAATGGCATGCCTACTCACCTGATGAAGTGCTTTAAAAATAACCCGGGAAAGCAAAGAATAAAAAAAATCAAAGCAATCAAACGCCCGTTCTGATCATGATTTTTCATGCTTGGAACTTTGAAACAGCCGCCACCAGACACCTGATTGTCTTCAAAATACAGAGGCCGTTTTGGCGAATGAAGTGATCACGATGCAGGCGGTAGGCAAATAGTGTTAAATATATTTATTCCACCGATTGTTATGAAGACCGATTGTGTCGGTTTCGCAGCTTTTAAGCACTGTCATTTCAGTTCAACACCACGCTACAAAAGACGCTTTGGGGTACCGCCGGTGCTAACTCAAGTTTACAGTAGAAATATGAATTGCGTAAAGTAAAAACACCGGACAGAAACACTTCATACAGTTTTCCTCGGTTAGTGCTATCTGCTTTGCTATTGAATGATGAACAGTTTGATAAAATAAAGGAGGAAAATACTGCATATGTCAAGTTTTCTTGCCACAGTCACAGTTTGATGTCGTCTCGTGGTAATTTCCGACTCTTCGAGCGCACTAGCACTTTGTAGAGTCACATTTCCAGCGATTCCACGCCGCACACGAACGAAGGTAAACAGTCAAGATGGCCGAGTGTTCCCCGTGTTGTCCCGCCGTCAGCGCGGTGTAACAGGGTTGTCGGACAACAAATCAGACAACACCATGGGCGGGCGACAGACACATGTTGCCGGAGAGTTGTTGCCGCGATGTGACAGGGTCGCCGGCAACACGATGTCTTCGTGTTGTCGAATAGAGTTGTCCAACTGTTGCCTCACTGTGATAAGGCCTTTGTAAACGGCCCTATCTGGCAAGCGGAGAGCACGTGACATCCGGAGCAATCGTGAAGAGCACAGCTCCAGCGCGAGGCTCACGTCGACAAGATCATTGCAAGAAAGGCATCTGGCCGCCGTTTGGTCTCTGCTAGTGCGGGCGAGGTCGTGCCATTCCAAGCTTGCCAAAGCTACGTTCAGGCGCACGCTGCACATGCTAGCGCATGGAACACCAATGACACTATAGTTCTAGCAAACGCTACAAAAACACAGAGTTGGAAAACTCCCCCTTGAAAGCCGGATACGCTAGCGTCCACTGAGACCTAACTTAAGCACTGGATATCTCGACTTATCCAAGTACCGCCATCGTTTGATCGTGCTGCGGGCGCTCCTAATAGATGCCGGCGACGCGTCGCCATTTCTGGCTCCTGGTGCAGCCCACATAGAGACGAGCACACTGTTCATCGGGCATGATGGTTCATTTAGTAATTTTTGCGCTCATTACTTTCAAGATGTCTATCCAACTAGCCTAACAGTACCAATCACGCACAAAGAAAGGTACCCTAGGCTCTTCGCTTTGCGTGATTGGTCTAGCCGGTGATAAGATTCCCATGAAGAGAACGAGCGCTGTGACAATTCACTTTTCACGCGGCTTGATTGGCTCCATCGTGTCGGAACGTCTACTGCCGTCGGAATTAAAACAATGTGTACCATGTATTCTCATGGGCATCTTATGTTCGCGCTCCTGTCTTCGTGATTACTTCATGGGCATTCTTATCGTCTAATCCTGAGATCTGATTCGCGTCGGAGCGAATATGAGATCCCAGGGAATCATCACGTGGGCCAGTCCCGAATTTGACGCCACGTCACTTGAGGTAACATGAAGTGCTCACGTAACTTTTATTTCTCCACTAAATGTGGCGGCTAGATTGACACCACACGACTTGAGGTTACAAGGCGTTAATGCGGCACGTGTATTTGCTCGCTAAATTGAGCGGAGAAATTGACTTAGCATGGTAATATTGCTGTGATGCAATTTGCGGGAAAAGGGACGTCACGCTTCTTCGTGGCAGATTTCTCATTAAATTCGGATTATTATGCATATTCTGGGCTTAAACATTATTAAAACAGGAACCGAATTCCACTCTAACTTTTGCGCTTTGCATAGCATCACTTTGAATGTTGGCGTGTGCCGTTTCAATTAACCTTGATTTTTTTCAGATATGTTTGATCTCGAAGATGTATCCCACCCTTTCGCTCGGCGTGGCCTTATTTGGGCTCGAATATGAAGACAAATCGGGTTTCTGCGCAAAATGGAGGAACATGTCGTACGCAACGGGATACTGGCGTGCAAATGCAGCGTCTTTGTACATGAAGAACGTGATGAGGGATCCCGGATTCCTGACCAAGGTGCCGTCATGCGGATGAAACGTGAAATGCACCAACGCACAAAATTAAATGGCAATCAACTAAGCGAATTGATTTGCGATTAACAGCGGTGTTGGCTCGTTCTTAGAAGGCGTGCTTGAGAAAATTTGCATTTAGTCGATCTGTTTCGAAAGCATTGTTTTAGGAGCTTCGGTTTAAGGAGCGTAGTTTTAACCATAGAGTTCTTACAATAAACGCTAGAGGTTCAGGTGGCGCTAGTGTGATGTTGCAATTTGAAGCAGAGAGCAAACAGTCCGAATTTGACTTCCGGTGATGCATTCCTACGGGAGAATGCAAATGCGTTTTATATTCGTGCTTGAATATAAGAGCAACTTTTGCTTAGTGTTGTGAAAGAATAAAACGTTTGGAATGTTTTACAATCGGAGGTACAAAAATATGCGTCAGTTGGAGCGATTTTCTTTGAAATTCATGGAGTTGAACGCTGCACTAAAAAAGCCCAAGCAACATGTATAACACGTGTTGACGTTGCAGACTGCTATTGTAGGGTACGTATTAACGCATATAGTCAATGCTATGAAGCACACAGATTGAATCAGATTGACAAAACACCAAAACGTTGCCAATAAATGCCAAATCAAACAATCAAAACAGACACCAAGAACGAAGCATGGAGTTATGGAACGGAGAACCCGTACTGGATTAGTAACAAACTGTGCATTAGTAACGAACTACGTTTCCGTCGTCTGAATGCTATTACAGCTTGAATAAACCCTACGCACTTTTTAATTGTTCTTTCAGAGCGCAGCTCTTAGGCGCCCGTTTGCGGGTTGAGCGGCGTCGCTGTCGGCGTCGGCCTCACCACGCGTTGCATTATGGGATGTGTGACGTCATACGTGATGTCACGAGGGTTACCCTCGTGAGGGTTACCCTCCCGGGGGTTATGTTGCTCTCAAGGGGTGAGGATACCCTCACGAAAGTAACCCTCATGGTTGGAACCTTTGCGAGAGTAACCCTCATGAGCGTGACCCTCACGAGGGTTATCCTAATGAGGGTAACCCTCACCCACGCGAGAGTGACGTAACCTCCGTGAGGGTCACCCTCACGGAAGTTATGTTACCCTCACGGGGGTGAAAGTATCCCATCACGGGGTTACCCTTGTGAGGGTTACCCTCGTAAGGGTAACCCTCGTGAAGGCAACCCCTCGTGAAGGTAACCCCCGTGAGGGTCACCCTCGTGAGGGTGACCCTCGCGAGGGTCACTTTCACTTTCACCGTACTTTCGTACTACTTTCGTGACTCGTCACCCTACTTTCGTAACCCGTGAAGGGTCACGAAAATGATGTCAAAACGTTACCCCGTGGTACCACGTGTGACGTCATTTTGGAAAACACGTGACTTGTGACATCACACGTGACGTCACGTGACGTCCACGCACCTAACATTGCCAAATATCCCACTAAATTTAGCGGGGAAGGAGGAAGCGCATGCCCTTCCCTCCGTACCCTCCCTCCACCTCCTCAAGAGCTGCGCTCCAATTCGGCATTACAGAGAATTGTAATCGCCTTTCATGTTTTTGCCTTAAATTGATAGCTTGTATTGACATATCACGCTGTAAAACAGACCTGAGCCTCAATTTTTACCAACTTCAACATCGCTCGGTAATAAGAAAAAATCATTAACTAAATAAATTACACTTTTATAATGTGAATAAAGCTACATAGTACACGTTACATGTAAAGAAACTATGCTGATTTCTATTATTTCCTTCCGAAGAAAAAAATATCACGTACGTTTTCCCATTGGAATACACATGATGACTGGAAAAGTAGACTGTTCGCTGTCTGCTTCAATTTGCAACCGGAACGTCCCGTACGCACTAGCGCCAGCTGAGCCTCTAGCGTTTATTGTAATAACTCTATGGTTGTAACCAACGGCCCGAATGGGCTCAATTGGTATACTTTTCCCGGCGTGGCCTAATTTCGTAGAGTGCGCGAGAAGTGTCGCTGTAGTCGCCCTAAGATCAGAACCGCATATTTGGAGAGCTTGGCCATGGACGGAGGAAAGGCCGCCGCTGTGCCGAATATTTTTAACCCGAGGTTAGAGCGTAAAGTAAAAGGGCAACACTGCGTCGACCAATTAGCAGACCTCGACTTCACAATATTGGAAATGATATTGAAAGCGTGAAAATAGAAGCGTTCAATCTCGCTGCAGCGCGACGACGAAGTTGAGAGGATGCCACACCTGGCGTCGGCGGTGCCTAATTCTAAGCCCTGGCCCTCGGTACCTCGGAGGCGGCAGCTTTCTGCTTTGACTGTTCTACCCCCTTGGAGCCTGATGCTTCGACCCCAGTGAGCGACAGCACCATCATGCTCCTGGGGCTCCTTTGTGCAACCGTGCACAGATCGAACAGCAGGCTGGAGATCCCTTTCGCCCGCTGCTGACCCGCCTCAACGAAATGTGGACATCTTCAAATCGGACTGACATCCTCCGCAATAGCGAACATTCATCTCGTCGTTAGCTTGCTTGCGTAACTCATCGCATTATCAAGTTCACTAGAAGCGGCAGCGCGGGCCTTCATGGTATGGGCCGTTGCCTTTCTGCGGTGCCGCGGCTCTTCATAGCTTAATAAAGACATTACATTACATTACATTAGCACAACTACGCAGTTTGCTCTGGTTCGGAACGCGCGTTCGTTTATTCTACCATTCAATATGGACATGACGAAAACCTCACACGCGCGAAGTTTTCAGTCACCAAGAGTTACACCTTTTTACTCTAGCGACGCTAACACGGCTTAAATTAGTGGAGTCGCCTTTTAATGCTTACGACCACCGCTGGAGGCTATTTTCGCGGCAGGTGGTTGGTCACGAGGTGCTCGGCTATTCTAAACTTGAATGGCGAAACTCTCCCAATATACGGCTCTGCCTGAGGTCGGTTCTTGGTGGTGTCACGTGCCCATTGTTTTCCTCGTGTTTTCGCTTGTGCTATTGCTTGCTAAACGACGGTTTTAATGCGAATATTAATGTGAATATTAATGCGAATAGCATTCTTTTTAATGCGAATATTAATGCGAATAGCATTTTAATGCGAATAGCATTCTTTGGATACTTCACGCACTTTTCGTCTATGTATCTATCTATCTATCTATCTATCTATCTGGCTATCTAACCTCTTACGCCGCGGGTCGATAAATAAATAAAAAAGACCGGCGCCGGCTGGGATT
Source organism: Ixodes ricinus (assembly GCA_037355805.1). NCBI lineage: Eukaryota > Metazoa > Arthropoda > Arachnida > Ixodida > Ixodidae > Ixodes > Ixodes ricinus. The sequence continues at coordinate 4,870 of JAZHYW010001564.1, read as the reverse complement.
CGAACCGTTGACCCTTTGATCAGCAGGCAGACGCGCTAACCACAGAGCTATGAAGGCATTTTTTTTTTCTTTATTGCATGGAAAAAATACGAAAAAACCAGAGTGCCTATTTAACATTCAATTCGTGCACTGTTCACTCATACTTCAAAACTCTTTGATGTCTCGAAGACTTGTAAACAATGGTAGCCAGTCGGGTGCGGCTGACAGGGTATCATACACGCTTTGGACACGAGTTACAAGGTCGATGAAATGCAAGCGTACAGTCTTTGGGTGGACGTTTTCGTTTCTAACATCAAGACGGGATTTCCACATGCTGTACATAGACAGAAGAATTACAAGGTCATATGGAAAGGTATCCCCAGGTGAAACAGGTAAGAAACGAATCGTATAACTTGTAATGTCAATATCTTTCTTTAGAGTGCGCTGCAAAACATCCCAAAAGAACACTGCGTCCCAGCAGTGGATAAAAGCGTGCTCTACTGTTTCAGGTGTTTTACACAGGGTACAGTTTTCTGACCATGGTACGAATAGTCCCTTTTCTTTTAACCACACTTTGGTAGGCAATACGGAGCAATGCAGTTTAAAAAAAAGGTTTTAGCCGCAGGGGGAATGCACATTTTCTTTACCCTTCGCAGTACATCTTGGCCGGCGTTATTGTCAAACAATATTCGGTACATTGGCGCTGGAAAGATGACACCTACCAGGTCTCTTGTTAACTTCTTTCGTGTTATAGTCATTAAATAATCTCTTGAAAACCTTACAGACAAAAAATTAAAGGCATCGGCTACTTCTTTCAGGTACCCTATCAACACACATGTTGGGCTTCCGGCGGAAGATACAATAAAATCTGGAAGAGATGATGCCAGTTTGTTCTGTATGACTTCTCGAAGAAAAGGATGTCCTTGGTCTCTAAGAAAAAGAAATCGTGAAACCAATTGGCGTATAAATAAATGTGGAAGGCCAAGTCCACCGTCGGACACACGACGAAACAAGTTGTCGCGACGCATAGGCTCCCAGGAGGATTTCCAAACAAAAACGGCAAACACTCTGTGCAACTTTTGAATATTAGTCCGTGCACAGTGAAGCACCTGCAGGACATACCAGAGCTTGGCCGCCAGAAACACGTTGCAAACTGTCGATCGTGCAAAGATTGACAAATTCCTGTGAGACCAACTCTTTGCTCGCCTTTCTATGGCAGTCGCAACTTCGGACCAATACTGTGTGCTGTTCTTGAAGTGTCTCAAGGGCACTCCCAGGTAATCGCACGGAGTGCAGCTCCACTGAATGCCTTCGTATCGTTCTGGTGTCGTGGCCCAAGCTCCATGCCAGAAACCTCTGCACTTTTCGATGTTTAGTGAGGCTCCAGTGGCTTCACAAAAGCGGCGAGTGAGTTCTATAGCGTGGGTCACGCTTTTCTTGTCCTTGCAGAAGTAGGCTACATCATCTGCGTAAGCCTGGACCTTAATTTCTGTTTTGCACAGAACGTAGCCCTGGACTTGTTCACTTCTTTTTATGCTTTGGCACAAAGGTTCAAGGTATAACGTAAAAAGCAAGGGGGACAAAGGACAGCCTTGCCGAACTGAAGAACGGACCGGAATCTTCGTTGTGACGTTATTGTTTATGACTAAGCTCGTATAACAGTTACTGTAAGACATTTTAACACCTTGAAATATCATATTTCCAACGCCAACATATGAAAGAATTGTAAAAAGCACGCTATGACAAACACGATCAAATGCTTTCGCGAGATCAATCTGAAGTATTGCAATTTGATTACTGCTGTCGGTTACACATTCCAATACACTCCTTGCAATGTGGACATTTGTTTGGATGGCTCTACCACGGATCCCGCAAGTCTGGTGATTCCCAACTAGATCACAAATGACACGTTGTAGTCTATTTGTTAACATTTTTGCGAATATTTTGTAATCTACATTGCATAACGTAATTGGTCTATAGCCCGTTACATGTAAGAGTTTTTGTTTGTCATCAGTCTTTGGAATGAGAATAGTATGTGTACGCAGAAATGACGGTGGAAGAGAATTAGTTGCATAAGCTTCTTGAAAAATCGCTAGCAAGATAGGACATAAGATATTTTTACGCAATTTATAAAATTCTGCAGTAATGCCATCCGGACCTGGTGTTTTTTTATTTGGAAGGGCATCTACAGCCTTTTCTATTTCATCTATGCTGAAAGGTTCCTCCAACTCTTTTGTGGACTGTTGATCTAACTGGGGCAGTAGAGATACCAGTTCTTTTAGATATTCATAATCTTTCGATGTTTCATTATTGCCAAATAGCTCCTTGTAATGTTCACAAAACACATTCGCTATAATCTCTTTATCTTGAATAAGCACGCTATTTTGTTCTATTTCAGGAATTTCTTTCGACATCGCGTACCTTTTCTCCTCCTCCATTGCCCTTTTTGTTGGCTGTTCTCCCAAGAAATATTTTTCAGCACGTGCGCGCACAACCGCGCCTTGGTAACGATCGTGATAAAATTGATCTAACTCAGCTTTTATGCGAATTATATCTTCTAAACCTTGCCCAGGGTATTTGCATTCAAGTTCTACTAAGACGCGTAAATTATGCTGTAGCGTCTTTTCTGCCTCAGACTTCTGAAATTTTATAATACTGCCTCTCTCAATTGCTAGCTGTTTGAGTTCTTGCTTGAAACGCTCCCATTTAGCAAATATGTGTTCAGTTGTGTGTCCTATCTGCTGGAGCAGATCGGTCGTGTTAGTCAGAAAGATTTCGTCTTTTAGCAGTTGGTTATTAAGCTTCCATAGCTTCCAGTTTGTATTTTTATTTTTACGCTTATGACCAACAGTTACTGATACCATGCAGTGATCTGTAAAAAATACTGGTTCTACCGCGTAGCCATTTAAATTTTCGATCAGTTCTGTGGAGCAGTAAATTCTATCTAGCCTTGCGTGAGATGAATTTTGAAAATGTGTATACGGAAGCTGTTTTCCGCCTAGTTGAAATGAAGCAGCATCGAAAAGATTGCTCTCATCAACTAAATCCAGCAGCAGCCTCGCGCTCTTGTCAATTCGCGCTTTAGTTGGAGCTCTGTCTGCCTCATCGCAAACACAGTTGAAATCTCCTAGAAGAACTAACATCCTGTCACAAATTAAATAAGGTCGGAGATGGTGAAAAAATGCTACTCTGTTATTAACCTCATTGGGCGCATAAACACATATGACCCTCCACCTTGCGTCAAAAACTCGAAAATCGCACATAATGAAGCGGCCACAAAGGTCTGTTGTGACCATTAATTCAGACAGGTGAAAAGATTTTCTAATGTACAAGAAACAGCCACCAGAAAGACCAACAGCATGGCTCACGCATACTTCGTAGTCCTGCAGAAAATATTGTAAGGCACGTTCTACCTGCTCATCTGTCGAAAGCTTTGTTTCCTGTACAGCCAGAAAATCGACTTCTTTATCTTCAATTAGGCGTTTTAAATGATATTGTTTTTTTCTAGAATTAAAACCTCTTACATTTAAAGTCGCAAAACGAGGGCCATCAACTAAGGGAGGGTGGGGAGGAGTGGGAGGAGGCGAAAGAAGGAAGGGGGAGGGTTTTGCTTATACATGAGTGTCTAGCGTGAAAGGGTGGATTTTCGCTTACTCGCGGCGGTGCCAGGCGACACCCCTTTTTCCGCTTACTGTCATTAGCGTCCTTAGTGCTGACTGTTGTGTCCATTTCGATTGGGGGCTCCTCCTTGCGGTCCGATGACGTGGGGTCGTCCGTTGCATCTGCTGTCTGCCTAGGTACTTTCAACGTCTCCTGGGTGTCTTCCGGCTTGGTCTCCTGGCAAGCTGTTACAACCGCTTGCGTGGTTGCGCTGGCTTGACTCTCAGAAAGTTCTTTGGCAGTTGTGGCCTTGCTGTCATCACTCGGAGGCACGGGGTCTCTAGGCCTCTCTTGTGAGGAAAGGAGCTCACCGCTAGCGTCTACCACTTCGGTGATGTCAATCAATAATTCCGAATTGGCGTCTGGCTCGATGAGAGGACCCCGTAGCACGGTTGCATAACTAGAGTAGCACTCATCACTTTCATGACCAAATCTGTTGCAACGTGCACACTTTGGAGTACGACACTGTCTACGGATGTGACCGACCTTTTTGCATCGTAGACACAAGGGTGGCCGTCCGGTCATGACCACAAGACACTGGAAACCGGCGACCTTGAGCAGATGAGGCACGTTTTCCGTAGTCGCTGTGTCATGTAGAGTTAGACAGACTTCTCTGTTCATTGTTTCCATGTTCTCCATCCCTGGAACTCGCCACTTTTCTCGCGTCACGCTCCGCACAGTCCCACAGGACGCCAATGCCTCAGCGATCTGCTGATCTTCTAAATGCAGCGGCAGCCAGAGAAGCTTGATCTTCACATCTTTAGAATTCGGGTCTACTATGAGACATTTCTTTCCTTTCACGTTCAGTTCTTTCACCGCTTTCAACCTTTCCGCGGCTGCGGGGCTTGCGAGTGTTGCCATCCAAAAATGGCTCATCTGGAACTGCCCCAGGGACAGCACTTCACTCAAATCTATTACATCCTTCAGTCCATCGCGAAAGTCTATCGCACGGTAGGGCCGGCCTGTAAGGTCAGCATGGAGAAAGACGGAGTTGATGCATAAAGCTCTCGGTGGGAAACGTGGGAGGAGAATCCTGTACTCATCTTGGCTTGTTGCCTGCGCCCGGGTATCCCCTGGGCTTACGGGTACTGTCGTTGAGTTGTCCGGGTGCATCCTTTGAATGTCGTTATTAACGGTTAGACCTGAAGTAGAAGGGTTTCCTCGGCCTGAGGCCGATTGTTGATTTTCACTGGAGAACATGAAAATACGTCCGTTCGAAAACGGCGTCTTC
>JAZHYW010001562.1:0-24645 GCA_037355805.1 Ixodes ricinus | reverse complement strand
TACAGCTAAGAGACTGATTGCCACGTTGAAACATCTCCCCCCGGGCTGTATAAACATGAGAGCAAAAACCAATTTTTTTTTAAGATATGCACGTCATAAATAAATTCCCCCCCCCAAAAAAAAAAAAAAAATTTTGAAATAAACTTTTAAATTTTTTCAGTTTTTATCTCGATGAAGGCGTTTATAAGTAATTTGGGAGAGGGCTCTATAAACAAATTCGATTGTAGTGATTAAAATATTGTGTTCTGGCGGTATATTTAACTTCTCAAATGTGTAAATGTCTGTTATTGCCTCTTTTATGAATTGAACAATTTTGTAATATTTGGGCTGGACAAAAACAAAGTACACAGTGGTGTGTGGGCGGAACTATAACGATTGTGCAATGAACACCATCGAAATTGACCATTTAGGTAGCTGAAATGACGAGTGGGTATGAAATACTACTATGTTCTATATAACAAAAAATAACCAATTAGCAAGGGTGATGTTGTTGCATAGTGCATTGACGGCGTCTTGTCGAAACAAATCTGTTCAAGCTATGATGAAAATGTTCGCTTGGGTATGCGCTATTTAGGTCAGATTCAATCTAAGCGTATGAAAGTCGTTTACATTAGAGTGAACAATTTTGATATTTTTATTTCTGCATGGTTATTTGCCTGTATCACGGTGCCAAGTGTAAAAAATATTGGTCAGGAAGACAGGCGTTGTGATTGCACGCTCAACGTTTCTACTATAAAGGTAGACTGAGGAGAGGCTTGTCCTAAATCTTTAAAGGAACTACCCACAAAACAGTTCGCATGACTCGAAATTCGTTTCCCTTTCTGCCCGAAAACCGCCGATCGAGAACTGGCCGGTTTTGAGTCACGCTACTTTCTCTTCTCTGTGGTCGCCGTGCAGATTTCTATGGTTTAGACACAACCACCAAATATAGCCAAAGTCATGGATCATTGAAGGAACACTGCAGAATATTAAAACAGAAAAGAAAATATGATATCCATTTTTTCTGGCTTCTGAAAAGCTGTGAGATACGTTGATTGGGGGGAAAAAAAAGTATCACAGCCATGTGACTTCAGCAGCAACTCTCTCCTCCTCTATGTTTCTTCTTCCTCCCCAGTCCAGTTTCGGTTTTGGTTTAAAGCAGTTGCGCATTTTTAGCATGATCAAAACTTCACTGTGTGGCGCTGTAGCATACGTATTGATTGGATGCTCTTCTTGAGACCATAATAAGTTGCAAAAAAATGCAAAATAAATTTTGGGGAGGTGTCAGTGTCCCTTTAAGGGGGCATTTTTAAAATATTATTTGTTCTCAGATTTGCATCATCCTTCTATATATTGTTGACGAAACGTATTTACGTAAACTCTATTTCAGCATAGATATAGCGACGAGGTTTCCCTTTCTACGTCGGTTTCTGTACACTGTCGTCGACTCCGAAGTTCAGAGCACGATTCAACTTGTAATGCTGCGACGCAAAGTTGTACCTATAACGCAGGTATTTTAGGCCGGCCTACCAGACTGATAGCCTTTCAGACATTCAGGTAAAATAAATGTGACTCAGGTAAGCAAATAAATGTTGGGTCATACAAACACAATGTTTTGTATGTTAATCTAAGCGTTTCTTTTACTGTTTACGTCGAAAATTAAAATAAGACTTTTTTTTTTTAATGTTTGGTTCCTGAAAATTAATTTGGATTGCATAAATGATAAAAAAGCTATGTAGTTATTCGTTTCATGCTTTGAGATACTCACCTGTTGCCAAAAACAATGTGAAAAAATATATTCAATTTAGCGGTTCATATGGTTCTGACCATTATTTTTGCTCCCCGGAACTGAACCGAAAGCCATGAACCTGAACCCGAACCGAACCGATAAAAAATTTCAGTTCACGGCAGTCTGCGTCACTAGCACCGCTCACTTATTCACTGTACACTGCTGCTCGTCGCACGTTTAGGAACCGCCTCGGCAAAAATGTGAGATCCGGACCCGCAGATATTCGCATCCGATCCGCATCCCCAGCCCCTGGCATCCGCGTCCGATCCACAGTCCACCAAATCTGATTCACTGTTATCAGCATCCGCCAGCTAAATGCGGATGTTTGCCGTGTCCCGCGGGTACCTCTTCTGCGGATTTAAAAATGCGTTGCAGGAATATTGTAGGGCCCGAAGACTTTTTAGCATCAAGTTTCAATAGCATATTCAATGTACCCTGTTTCAGTAATTACAATATCGAGGCATGGGAGGGTAGTGGGCATTAAAACATGGTAAAACATCATTGCCATTGCGTAGGCAAAAATGTATTTAAAAGTGCGTATTAAATCCGTTTGAGATGGTGCTTGCAACCGTGGGTTCAAGATCGCCATCAACCTCAAAAACATCTACACGCCATAGAATGCGGAGGATGTTATGCGGCTAAAACTTTTCTGGTGAGAGTAGATATGAAGTTTGGCAAAGACTCACCGGGAAATAACTACTTTTTGTGAATGTTAACCTGGGTTTTAAGTTAGCCGTGAAATTTTCATTTAGATCCGAGGGACTCTTCGCTTTGGTCTGTATGTAACTTCTTTTAATTTTCTTTTTTAATCGCTTCAGTTGTCTTTTCAGATTGTAGTGACTTTTTCCAGGGTTCTTGTTATTTTGTTTTTTAACCAATTGTGGTGGCGCAAAGCTGTTCGATACATTATTTACAATATTTTTAAACGAGATCCAAATGTCGTTCCACATCCCCTGTACGGTTTTCAGTCGATAGGATGGTAAATGAAAAGCATATCTGTAATCGAGACATCATCTGCACAAGAAAAGTTAGGATAACACTGTCGCGTTTTTTTTTGTTTTATTTACAGAAACATCTAGAGTTACCAGCACCACGGTGTGATCCGAAATTCCAGGGACTGCTTCACATTTCGCTTCGGTGAGAAATCATGCACCCATAGAAAAACAAAGATCAAGTATGAGATTTAGAATTGTAGTAATTCGAACGTAAAGCTAAGTCTAACATTGCTTCCTATAAGTCATCATTTTGGTGTTTGAGTGAAAAAAGTGGATCATTCGAAATTTTAGTAAGTTAAAATCTCTTGTCAGAAGATAACCCTATCGCCAAAGCTTCTCGTGCTTACCCAGGTACATTTTCAAACTACCGTGAACAGAAATAGGAGACCCAGGAGGTCTGTGGAAGAAAACCAATAATGTATTTATATTTGCCTTTGTATGCTTTGCAAAAGACGCATTCGATATCAAGTATTTCGGGCATGCTGATTATACTTAGGAAGCTTTTAAAAATAATATACACCCCACCACCTGGTCTGTGGTGGTCTGTTTTCAACTTTTCGGCCAAGCCTATGGCATCTTTCAATACTGGTAATGGTCATCCCCAGCTTTTGTAAAAAAAACATTTGGCTTGTACTCTGTTTTCAAGCTCTTCTGCCTTTTCAGTATTCGGCTCTGTCTAAACCATAAATCATCAAATTATTTTTTCGACTTCTATTTTCCAAGTTGTCTACTTATAAGTGAGGATAATTGGGTGTCGAACCTTGATATTGTTGCTTCCATGCCTTTTACTTTATTGGTTACCGCATTCAAACTGTTTACCTATCGCCCTAGTCCAGGGGTGGCCAGGCTGACCCGGCCTAAGAGCCGCAAACGAAACCACGAAACTTCTAAGAGCCGCGGGGAGGGGGGGGGGGGGGGCAAATTTAAATTTCGTTCAGGGTCTGACTGTACGTATGAGTGCACAAGGCTGTACGACAGTACTTATGGGGGTACAAGGCTGCCGAATTGCGAGCCGTACTTTACTCTGCCTGAAATCCCTTCTTTTTTCCTGTGGAAATGCAGAGAGAGGGGGGGGGGGGGGGGGGGGGGTCCCTTTACGAGGGATCCGCGAGCCGCACTTGGACCAGCAAAGAGCCGCATGCGGCTCGCGAGACCGCGGTTTGGCCACACCCTGCCCTAGTCCATCAATGCAGTCATTTGGCTCAGTCATTTTCTTTTTGATTTCATCTTGCGTGGAGAGTACACTCTGAATAGTACTATCGGTTATCTTGCTCTGACCAGCCAGAAGTTTCAACAGAATCTCGCTGTCAGTGGGACCCAGATTCGACTCAACATCACCACAGGCCATCAAGTTTCGCGGCCACGAAATGACAGCAATAACAAAATTCATCATGCGATTCACACGTGGTTGGCCTCAAAAATCGGCGGAGTACCTAAAGGGGTACTCCGCCGATTTTTGAGCTACCTCAGCTAACTATATTTTCTGACTCCCCGGCCTTTACCCTTTCCGTTATGCTATTTAGTATCGCGAAATTCATAATAGTTACTGCGAAATCGGCAAATGAAAATGATGCAAAAACCAACATTCAAATATACCCGCACTTTTCAGTGCCGTGACGTCAGTGGAAGGGCAGGCTTGCCAGTCGAGCGAGCAGTCTAAAAAATAGAATATGCCAATCATTTGTTCCGTGCTGGAGCGTGGGGACTGGAGCGAGCTTCTAAAGCATTCATTTGACACCATGAAACTGCTTCGAATCAGTTGGGAACAAATTCTAAGGTCCAAAGAGTGATCCCCTGCACTTCCACTGACGTCACTTTTTCGTTGTTGCTAGTAGAGACTTTCAGTTTGAAAAACACGGTGAGGACCAAAATTGTAAATTCAATAGCTTCGTGAAAAAAAATTATTTTGACCTAATATTTGGGATACTATTTTGGTGATGTTGTTTGGCGAGTTTAACAAAATCTCAAGCAAATCGGGGACCATGAAGAAATCGGCGGAGTACCCCTTTAAAAGCGGTCATCACTTAGATAACCATCACAAGGTAAATATTCACTAACTTGTACCGTGAAGTAAAAGGTTTGCTTGGCATGTTGCCAGTTGTGCTGCCGCCAAGCCCACGGAGGAAGTCCGGAGCTGTCGGCGCTTTTAAAGCTTCCAGACGATCCATGTGATGTGATGTCACAGATGTCCTCACAAACCAAGATTCGCAGACAAAAGGCGCCTAAGGCTCAATGATGATGCAGCGATCGCCCAGGAAAGAAGATTCGGAGTCGAGCCCATCACTCCAGTTCCCGTTCAGTAGTTTGATAGCACCCATACGATGCCGGTTGGTTTCCCAGTAGAACTGCTACGACCTGTAGCGTGAAGTAAAAAGGGTTGTTTAGCATGTTGCCGGTTGTGCTGCCGCCAAGCCCACTGAGGAAGTCCGGAGCTGTCGACGCTTTTATAGCTTCTACACGATCCATGTGATATGACGTTGCAAATGTCTGCACAATCCAAGACACGGAGACGAAGGGCACAAAAGGCTCGACGATGATGCAGCGATTGCCCAGGAATACCATTTCAGGAATACCATGACAATACCATTTCAACACCATTAGAAGCAGCGCCGCTGGCCTTCAAGGTATGGGCGATTTGCCTTTCTGCAGCGCCGCGGCTCTCCTGAGCTCAAATAAATATAACATATATCATATCATAACTCGGAAAGTTATGGGTGCCTACCACATCATCAGCGGGATGAAGCAACTGCGTGAGCCAAGCATTATTGGCATCAGAAAAAGGGTTGGAATTTCTAAGGAGGACGATAAAGGTTCCGCACGTGCTACCACTTTTTCCGGCTCGTTTTACAGCGGAAGGTTCGCTTGGGACACCCTATATTCATTAAACCACGGAGACATTGATTTTTAAGTATTACAGCCAAATATTGCATCTGCATTTTATAAACCATCTTTAAAGATCAAGATTTTGGGTTGTCGTAATGGCCATGCGACACCCTACAACAGCATGAGCAACAAAACGTCGATGGAACTATGTAAAAAGGTTGAACAGATTCAGCTTTATTTAATCTTCAAATAATAAATCGGGAGTGATACAAACATTGAGTTATTTATCACCGTTCGTGTATTAGTGAAACATTACTACATCATGTGATTGGGATGCAGTTTCGGTTTCAAACACATCCGGGTCTTCTGTTGTTCAATAACATTCGTAACAATGCAGATCGTCCCGCTGCGGTTCGCGTTCATTGTGGTATGCAGTTGCAGACCCTCACTGCTGATTAGAATTGTAATAAAATATAAAATGAAGCTATAAAAAAATTATAATCTCAAGACGATTCCAACCCAGAACTTCGCGAAATCAGTAGCTTAGAAGAGATGCGCGCGTGTGACCTCTGGACTATCAACACATACGTTTTTGGCTGTTTGTTTTCACAGGTGTCGTCTCAGGACGTTGTAATGGTTGAAGTTTTTCCTCGACTGGCTTGGTCATGAGATTTTCATTAATTTTCCTTTACCACAATCTCCTCAACAGTAGTTTGACATATGCTGGTTCTCAAGTATTTAAAGGCAATTAATTTAGCTTATATTTTCAGCCTTCTCGTCTTTTTCCTGCGAGCTGATCAGCACGTTTCTGGTCAAAGCAAGGATGTATTTGCGGCTCGTCATTTGACAGTCGTATCGGGACGCAGCTCAACCTATCGAAGTTGCAACATTTTTCTCAAACTCTCCTCTATAGCACGACATACAGTGTCTGTGTAGGCTCAAAACCTTAAAGCCGACCGCGGTGTAATAGGCGACGCAGAGCTCCATAAGGACGGCCATCTTACGAGTATCTGACCCACGGTGATCTGAGCATATAGTATCAGACATCAGGTGTTCTCCGTTGACTTGGGTGCGTGATGTCTATATGGCACCGCTGTTGGAGCGATGTCTGATTCTCTGGCTTCTTTCATCAAGTGTGATGTACGTCAACCCTCGCGCAGACAATAGAAGTTCCCTATTGTTTACGTATAGTGACATACTTGTAAGTTGAGAGGAAAGCTCCCCAGGAAACCGAAATTATATTTTTTACGCTAGTAAATGTATCCTGACGATCGGACGCATGAACGTGTGTTGTATAATAAAGAACAAGGATTCTAAATAGACATATAGCTCAGAATTTTAGAAAAACATTTCACGACCCCTTTAATTTAGGAATGTGAGTAATGTTTCAAAACATGCTCACTTTACAGGAACAGCGGGAGCAAGTTCAGAGCATTGAGGCGCACGTGACCGCTGCAGATGAGAATGTGCAGCAGGGCACGAAACACCTGATCCGGGCGTCCCAGCTGCAGAGGACACTATTGCCTGTGACAGGGGCCCTCCTAGGATTGGCCCTGGGTGGACCAGTGGGCATGGTGGTCGGAGCCAAAATGGCGTTCGGCTGTGCTCTTGGCGGCAGTATCCTAGGTGTGCCTTTGTTCCTGCTCATGGTTTCTTCTTCTCTTGTTGTCTAACTCTGAACCAGCTTTCTTCCATTTTATTAATAAAGAAAGCTGCTTTCTGGATCATGAACCACCTTTCTAAGGCTTGCCCACAGTTTGTTCTTCAAGTTGTAGTGGCTTTGTGTCATGGCTTGTTTTGTTTAAAAAATAAAACCTTGCTCTTGGGAAGCTGAATCTAACCACGGGAGTAGCTGCCCTTAAATTAATTAACCAGTGTAAGTTTTGTTGCCTAGATTTACTGCCTGAAGAATTGATGTGGCTTCTGTTCAGACAATAGGCAAGATTACCAGATATGAAAGCGGCACATGTGGTTTTTCTCAACTGGATCAAAAGCTGTTGGTTTGAAAATGAAAACCTTCAAGCCAACCCTTATTGTTCTGCTACAGGGCACTAAGCACTATCCTCTGCCAACAGACTTCTTCCAAAATTTGAAGCGCCCCATTGCAGCGAAGTGCCATGTAGTGCACTCTGGGAACTAGTTGTCCACTCAGTTTCGGTTTTGATTGAGCTGCTTCAATTCATGCTCTCACACCGTGACCGAATGCGCTGCTCATGTTTTCGATGAAGGCTCGTTCCCACAGTTGCATCAACTGCATTGCGCAGCGTTGCGTCGTGCAGCGCAGCGCCTCCCCATTGGCTCGTTGTAAGGAGAGCAACAGCTCGATGCAAGCAGTCTTAACGCTGTCAAACACAACTGTGTGAATGAGCCTTTACCCGACTCCCCACGAATGTACAATACTCGAAGCATTCTCGAGCAGTATAGAAGAAAGACTGAGGCACTTGGTTCCCACTTTTAGAAAACTCAATAAATTTGCAGTTACTCTGCACAAAAGCTGCTATGAAGTCTTCCTCGTGTCATCATATATCCCCCACTCAAATTTTATGCTGATTGGAGATTAAGTTTTCACAAACACTGAGATAGGCTATCTACGACAGAGACCCTAACGGTGTCCCCTACTCCTCGCTAAGCCTTTCTGGACGAGCCTTTACCGACGCCCAAGATCTGTGTCTGAATGGTGGGTTTGAAATTATCTCGGCATAGTCAGTCGGGAAGAAATAAAAACAAATCTTATGGTCATTAGCAACAGTCAAATGTGCTTGGAATCCTTTAGTTAGTTTGGCGCACCGCAGGGGTACACGCCCGTATACGTGCCGTCCGGCGAACGGTGCGACATTCTTCACACAAGTGCTCGACTGTTGTTTTCTTAAAAACTGTTTGTATGTGCAAATGTGCCTGTATGATTGAAGCATAACTTCATGCGCATATGCGATATTTAATTAGTAGAATACAAGCAGGTGGAGACTTCACTTCGTGCAGTGCTGCGGGTAGAGATAAGATGCGATTCGATTTTAGCTTTTCAGTGGCGTCTCCGATTTTTACCTTGGGTACTCGGGCATATTAAGAAAAATGGTAATTTCAAAAAGATGATTTCCTCAATGGATGCACAAAACAAGTAAACTTGCTGACCAGCAACACTAATGTAAAGGTGCAAGATCGGTGTATGCATACTTATTGGTTGTTGCAGCGTGTTGACTTGTACACAAGGAAGATCCCGAGCTTTCCAGCATCAAGATTCCCAGCACTGGCTCATCCACATACCTCAAAACGCTAACAGAAAGGCTTGAGTACAAAAATACAGCAAGCATATGTCAATTGGCATACTTTGTGTGTGGTTTGGGCCTGTGCTGAAGCTTCGGGGTCTGGCCATTTAGGCTAGTTTAGAGACCAAAAACAATGCCTTCGGGACGAGGAAACATGAGATTATGACTGTTTATAGTCCACACTCTGCGTATGATCTCTTGCCGACGTGTCGATCAAAACCGAAACCACGCAGCTCTCCTCCTCGCCAACTATAGCCGGTGACAAGTCAAGAACGAAGTGGAAGCTCCTCCCACCTCTTTCCACTTCAGTGGAGCGAACGTTGGAGAGGAGGAAACCTCCTCTCCTCCGTTCGCTCCGCTGATGTGGAAGGGGTGGGAGGAGCTTCCACTTCAATCTTGACCTGTCACCAACTATAGTTCCCAGAGTGCAATGTGCTGTGTTGCATGCAAGGATTTATGAAAGTAGTCTATTCTTTGGCACCAGAAGATCTGCGAATTGGCTGTGCAATGAAATAAACTCTTAAAGGTTCTAATTCTGTCTTTCAACACAGATGCCGAAAATTACCCACCAAACTTGAGGAAATTGATCACCAAAAGTATTAAACATTTAACTCAATTTTCCTTGTGAATTTCAAGCTTAGTGGATTAAACACAGCGCACAAGAAACGAAGACTAAGTGGAAGGGTGTACACAGGACAAGTGCTTACTCCCAACTGAAGTTTTTATTGAAACAAAACACCGAAGTAAACTACAGCATTCCAAACCATCATGTCCAATTCAACACGTGTCGAGATAACAAATCTCTTTGCTTTGTAGAATGACCGGTGTTTGGCTTACACATTGCCCAGTCCCTTCTTTTTGATCGTGTAGGCCTCTAAAATTTCCCTAGTCGTCTGATCTCCCCCTTCCAGCAACTGTGAGGTGATGAAAGTCGGGCTGGCCTCCACAATCTGCACAATGAAGTGGCAAGTGCCCCCAACCCCCGCTGTCGACCACAGAGGCCAAGCATGCTCACGCAATCTTTCATTTATACATCGGCCCGTTTGGCCAACGTATACCTTGCCGCACATCAGCGGTATCCTATACACTATGCCCATCATACATTCCACATATTTGTTCCTATGTTTGAGTAAATGCGCTTGGATCCTTTTTTGTTGGCAACTCTTGGGCACAATTTGAGCGAGTTTGTTAGGTGCTGAAAACACCATAGGCACGTCGTATCTCTGTGCCATTTTTTTTAAATCGTGGTATATTTGATGAAGGTAGGGAATGACTATTGGTCTCTCGCTTGGCCTATCTTTTTTACTCCGTGGCCCTTCACATTCTTAAGCAGTGACTCAGCAACAGGTACCAACAACGGTGTCGGGAATCTAGTTGCAACCAGTCGCTCCACCTGCCGGCCGAAACTGGCATGCATTGGTGGCACAATTTCTCCAAAGCCGCATGTAGACAAGATGAAGCAATGCTTCTTTTTACGAGTTGAGAATGCGAGGAGTCGAAGGGAGGAGACCCTTCTTCGAGCGTGGGTTATACGACAAACAGACATGACTGCCTGTGAATTCTAATTGGAGGTCTAGAAATAGTAAAATGCGACCATCCCGAAGTTTGTGCGTGAATCTAAGCCCCTTGGAGCACCATCGTGCGAAAACATCCAAAACTGCCATGACAGTTCTTTCCTCTGAAACACACTCAGACCCTCTGATAACAACCAGGTAGTCGTCTACATATCGAAAGACTTTGCATACTTGTTCATCATCTAGTTGGTCGCAGATGGCCAAGTCGCATTTGCCTAAGAAAATGTCACATATCACGGGAGCCACACAAGACCCAGTACAAATGCTTCTTTTGCATTTAAAGGCTACCGTCACACATGATGTGAGTGGATTTGAGGTAAAGCCTCAACAGCTCCAAAAACCAACCAACAAATGTCTCGGGCATTCTGGAAGGTTATCGTGCCATTCATTTCTATGCATTTACGCACCAAAACCAACATGGCGCCGTGGGAAAACAAACGGGCCAATGTATAAATCAAAGATTGCGTGAGCATGCTTGGTCTCTGTGGTCGACAGCAGGGGGCACTTGCCACTTCATCGTGCAGATTGTGGATTCCATCCCGAGTTCCATACTTCACAGATGACTAGGGAAATTTTAGAGGCCTACACGATCAAAAAAGAAGGGACTTGGCAATGTGTAACCCAAACATCGGTCATTCTACATAGCAAAGAGATATGTTATCTCGACACATGCTGAATTGGCCATGATGGTATGGAATGCTGTTGTTTACTTCGGAGTTTCTTTCCAATAAAAACTTCAGTTAAGAGTAAGTGCTTGTCCTGTGTACACCCTTCTACCTTGTCTTCGTTTCTTGTGCGCTGTGTCAAATCCACTAAGCATGAACCAACTAGGCCGCATTGCTACCCTAATTTCAAGCCCCTGCCCAAATAAAAAGCTAATAAACTAAGACATCGTAAGTCTCTCAGATTTTTTTTTTTTTTTTTTGTTCATTGGTTTTAGATAAAGTCGGTACGAGAGCATCGAAGAAACCTTATTTATTAACAGACTTGGGAGCATTCACTTGCATTGCTTAATCCCTTGCACCGCTTCTTTGTTATAGGTTTCACAGGAGGCAGGGCCCTGCAGCGAAGAGGAAGTCCCAAAGATGACACTGTTGTGGAGGTGGAGCTCAAGGACCTTTCGACAAAATCAACACTGCACTCGGACTCTAGACTACCCTCAGAAATGAGTCAATCAGCACCGCGATAAGTAGGCCAGTTGTTCCAATTAATTAGAGTGAAAAGACAATTGTAAAACTTATTTGAACCTGTACTACATACTTATTATATCAGTAAGAAAAGCTTATTATATGGGTTAGCAGTGATGCACAAAAAAAACAACCCAAAGAATGTATTTCTTGAATGTATGTGGAGTGTAGTATCTCCTTCCTTCAGGTGCCACTATAATATGTGTTAATTTAATGAGCAGCTCTGTTATTTTGCGTAACTGGTGATTTCGCTACAACTGGTCTGGCCAGGTATTAGCCAGGTGATTTCGCACAACTGGTCTTGCTCACCTATGGAACTTTTTTAGTGCTGCTTTAATGTTCTTGTTTATAAATCGAACAAAGTTGGAGACTCAATTTAAAGGAATGCTGAAGCTGTCTTAAATGTGAGAAGAAATACTTGCACCTTGTTAACTAGGCCCCAGCCATTACGACTATCATGTTCACTTGATCTCTTGATGTGCGGATTAGCCAGAAAAATCCCTTCAAGGTAGCGCCAAAACCACGTGCTTTCGAGGTAGAGAGGAGGAAGCCCACGGTCGATGTCACAAGGGGACCGGCTAGGGGACCCGCTGGGGCTGGCCGCATTTTTAGAGCACAGCTCTTAGGCGCCCGTTTCCGGCCGGGCGGTGTCGGCGTAACCGCGCGGTGCATTATGGGAAATGTCCCATAAAGCATTGCGTGGGGAGGAGGAGGAGGAGGAGAGAGGGGAGGAGCTTGAGGGAGGAGGGGTATGCCCTCCTCCCTCAGTACCCTCCTCCTCCCTCAGTACCCTTCCCTCCTTCTCAAGAGCTGCACTCCAATTCGGCATTGCAGGGAGTTGTAAACGGCTTTCATTTTTTTCTTGTGGGCTGCTCATGCTGACGTTTAAAGCCATTGTCTTTCTGCCGCTGCATAGCGCTTGCTTTCATCCGTTTACCGGTCGTGCTATTGGTTCAATCGCCCGACATGTTTATTGCTCGCTTCTTCATGGGATTGTAGAATTTTCGTGGCACTGAAGCGACTAACATGTACTCCCGCGTAACCGTCAGCTGCGCAAACCGAGTTTGGCGCCGTTGCTCCTTCCGCTTATCACTCTTTTCACGCTGACGCCGAGATGTCAAAGATGTGGGTTCCGGCTATGCAAACAGGGAAGTTTTGGGCCAACAAGCACACAGTTTTCTATTTGGAATGTGTTTCAGACGGTGCATACGGAAACAATGTAGGGGTTTGGGTTTGAAGAAGTCTTGTCTGAACCCGACATTCTGTCGACTATCTTTGAACGTAAGAAGGCACATGCAGAGGAGATGAAACTAGGGAGGAATTATCAGTCGACTGTTCTAGAGAAATTATAGCTATTACGTTATTAGTTGCGAGGAATATACTGGGAAAAAAAACCATGAGCATGTAGCCAAAGAGTGGGGCTTCCGCCGGCTATTTTGTGCTAACCGTCTGATATAAGTGGGTTTTTTTTTAATTTGTTTCTGTGCCGCTGAAGTGACCATGCTTCCCAAACTGACACCGCTATCCAAGATTTTTTTCTACACATCCCTGTTACTTTATTTGGGAGGGGTGGGTTTATTTTGCAAACAAAACTGGACACACAATTCATTGTGCTACTTTCATGGTGCAATTTAATTAAACTTTTTTTTTATAGTTACTTGCTCAGGGCACACGAAATCTTTCTCTTAAACATAAACACACATTTTGTCATAATCTTTTTTTTCATCACATTCTCCTCGGAGTGCCCTTTGAAATTAAAATGTTTGCTACATTCTGTTGTAAATTTACCTTTTTTTATTTACAAGGTATGGTGTTTGCCATGCCAAGATCGTCCAGAGTCGTACACGGTTCGTTTGAAAGCTTTAAAATTGCCCAGTTCCTGTAATGATGTGCGTCGTGGAATGGTTCTATGCGGTGTAAAAATGTCATTGGACAGACGGTAACACACAGTGGTGGTCTAATGCAGCCGAAAAATCTTGAGACACGTATGTGAATGTAGAGGCCCAGAAAGCTTTCACCACTATCACGAGGATTTCACATGCGCTTCTTTATTGCCGATGTCAAACGCGGATGGCCCTTCTGCGCAATTACTCGTGTAGTCTAATACCTCTGTGAGATGGGCACCCTGCATGACATTTACACTAATGGCTTTTACGATTTGAAAATGACATTCAAGATGAACCATTTGCTGGGGCGCCAACTTTACACAAACAAGGACATCGCGCTGATGCGGCCTCATTTCGGGGAAGCTCTCCTGTCGCTCAAGAAAGGGCTCTCTAGCTCCAGCGTTCGTGAACAATGCAGCCTGCACACTCACGTGTCCTTGTCAAGCACAAAGGCCGAAGGGGCCGAATTCCTGTCCTCTTACAACCGTTTTGGGGAGAGCCACGCTAGTCCGGCATTTCGCGTCCCGCCAACAGCACTACGTCTACTGTCAACACTTTTTACGTTACGATAAGTAGCAGTTAACGTTTTGGCACATCTGAAGCGGCTGTGTCGCATAGCTATCCTTCGGCACAAGCAGCTCCTCGCGACTTCCTACATCACTGTGGGATCATTTTCTGCTCTGCCAACAGCTAGAACGTATGCTTTGTCATGCCGAGGCTTCTCTGGACATGTGCCCCTTTGGGATAAACGAAAAGATCTTAAAAATCGAAATCCGAGCCCAATTTACAGAAGTATTGGCGCCCGACTCTTTCCGCAAGCGACGGGGCAACCAGGAATCGAGATGGTCCTTTTATGACATTAGTGGCGCGTCACGCATAACGAGCCAATGGCGTGCCGCTGAAGCAATCGGTTCCGTTCTGTTTGTTGTCGTTTTTATTTATTTTTTATTTATTTTTATTTATTTTCTTTCTTTTTTTTTTGGGGGGGGGGTTTAGTGATTATTTTGGGTCAAACGGTTGTGATATTTGGACTTAGCAGGCATGAACATATTAAAATCAACCATTAGCTAATTGTTTTTTTTTCGAAAACCTCTTCAGCTTTCTTTTAAGCGTCCAACATGCCCAAAGCTACTCACTTTTGTGCAGGTTGAAGATAGGCAAGGGCACTCAGTTTCAGCACTTCAAGTTAAAATGGCTCGCATAGGAACGTGATAATTATTGTTAAAGGGGACGTGCGCCAGGGGAAAACATTTTAATATTATTTACGAAAACTAAACAAAATTTTCACAGTTTATAGTGCTTGATCTCCTCTTGATAAATCAGGTTCTCAATTTTATACGGCTTGTTTTTTATGTTCTGGATGCAATGCACATGCAGGAAAAAAAAACATGTTCTGGTGTGCACGTGGGACATGGCAACATGCTTAAAAGAGCTTAAACTAATTCCCTCCTTTTAAACCACTGAGTGCAATGAACAGCAACACTAATGTGTGCTAGACTATTTTAAAATTAAAAATCACAAGAATGCCATTTTTAAGAGGCTAACAAAAGTTTCTTACATTTTTCATCAATATAAAAAATACACATTCTAACCAAACCTAGATAATTTCATTCTATGTGTTCTAAAGTATATGCATGCCGAATTTGGTTGTGAGGGACAATATTAAGAACAAAAATTCTTGTTTGCAAATTGTGAAGGTACTCCAAAATTACATAGAGAAAAATATGTTTGAATATTTCCATAAATGTGTAGTGATACCCTTTCGCGGCGTGAAAAACAATATTTTGTAAATATTTTTTTGTTAGAAATTGAAGCTGGAGAGGAGGCGGCTAGGCCTACTTCTCAACATAAATGTGATGACAGAACCATGCTCTTAAAAATGGCTCAAATTTAAACCATTCGGGGTTGCTGGGAGGTCTTCAAATGTGTACTTCACTGAGTTTGCAATCATCACCAGGACTTAATATTTTCATACATAAAATATGAAGATTCAGAAATAATAAAACACTAAAACCTCAAATCATTATTTTTTGCAAAATACAGTATGGCTGTTTTTTTTGTTGTTTTTTTCTTGTTTTTTACCCGCAGTTGAGCTTGTAAGCTTGTTAAAAAAATGTGTGTGGGGTATCTGCCCGATGTGACATGGGACAAGCAAGTGCCTACGCTATTATCTTGTGGTAACTGACAATCACTGCTCATTTACTTTTTTTACTGCACTTGTGTGAATAAAATACCTGGAATTCTTCAACCAAATTGTGAGTGCATTTGTTGCTAGTAGAAACAGAATATTGACTATCTTGATGTAAAAACCAGTTTAAACGTAGCGGTCTTTTATTTTGCAAGGAGCAATATTACCAGAAAAATTGGCATGTAGCAATCAACACAAAGCCCACACTCCCTGCCACCTGTGTTTTTAACTTTTTTGTGTACAGTGTCGTTCAATTTTGTTACCCGGATTGAATAAAGTTTTTTTTTTTTAAGCACATACTTTCGAAATATCAGAGGAGCGCAACTCCGGTAAGGTTGCTGCATTTTAGTCAAATGAGCACACATTTCACGCGATTGCGGCTCAAATAGAGGACATACAATCAAAATATTACATTTCTAGATTTTTTTTCTTGTAGTCGACTATTATATCTAAAAAAATTAAAAAATAAAAATTTACAAAAATTTAGTTTTTGAGAAAATCGACCTCAAACTTTCAACATTTGTTATTTTTCACAACGTTTACGTGAAGGTAGCGGGGCGGCAACTCAGCAGATCATACTGATATTATATCTATAATGGGCTTGCTTCGGGCTTTCTATAGAGCTAAAGAAAGAAAATTTACCTTAGGTACAGACGAAGTAATGACCTGTCAAAGTTGACCGAAAAACGACCTGAGTGACGAGTTCGACATTTTTTCCAGAAATCAATAAAATTCCTAAAAAATATTTAAATACGTGAAGGTATCTTGATAGTAACTATTAAATGAGGGAGAAAAGCTAAAGGGTGGAGAAAAAAAAACTAGCGCCAGCGGAGTGTGTCAAACAAGTGACCTGCGACGGCAGACAAAAATACTAGTTTCTGTCACTGCGGCTTCTACGTTTCGTAACTCAAGAACAAAAATCTGGGCAACATGCGGTTTGCGGACTCCTTCATTTCAGAAATGCCCCCAAAACATGTATTTTTTTCGTCAAAATTAAGAGATTAGACCCTTTTAGCCTGCCCGATTTGAGATGACACCACCCATATATATATATATATATATATATATATATATATATATATATATATATATATATATATATTTCTTTAATTGGATGGAATTATATTGGTAGAATGCGCGACGCTATTTGTAGTAAGCCCACCAGAAAATTACAACAGCAGAAACACATGCACAAAGATATATTAAAAACTGAATTTCGATGTTTAAAAAATAAAAGCCGCTTTTTCATGCAGAACAGTGTTGCGTACATAAAGCTAGGTATTATAAATATAAAAGCCGACCGAACTAAGAAGATAAATTTATAAAAAGGCGCGTCTTGGCCACTTGGCCAACGTGCAAAATGAGTCAAAGGAAACAAACAAAAAGATGGAGCATTCCTTCCCGAGGGCCGCGGCGCCTTGGTGTCTGGTGACCGAGCGGCAGGAAGCGCACACGCGCGCCGACGGTGGCGAGTCGCGCCCCCGCGCACAACACCAGCGTCAACGCACCAACTACTAGGGATGCCGCGAACTTTTTTCGAACCGAAGTTTCGATGATCGAATCGAGCGGTTCGAAAGGTTCGAAATTTCGAATTTCGAACTTTCTATATCGTAAAATTCGACGGAAGTCGAATTTTCGAACTTGTAAAACTAAGAAGTTCGACGCTTTTCGAACCGTCGAACTTATTACGCTAGAAAATTCGATCCTTTTCGAACTTTCGAATTTATTATGCTGCAAAATTCGATGCTTGTCGAACTTTCGGACTTGATAGACCAAAAACTTCGATGATTTTCGAATTCTTGCACTAAAAAGTTCGAAGCTTTTCGAACTTTCGAACTTCCTACGCCAAGGAATTCGATAATTTTCGAACTTTCGAACTTATTTATCATGAGAATTCGAAAAGTTTCGAACTTTCGAATCCTGAAAAATCAAAAGTTCGACGAACTTCGAACTTTTAGGGTAAAAGTTCGACGTTCGTCGAACTTCGAAAGATCCGGCGGACGGTTTCATTTGAATTCAAGTAGTGAGGTACAATCGTAATTTTTTTTCTCGAATTTTTACATGCGGTGCTGCGTTCCTTACGAAAGACAATGCCGCTTATTACAATGTTCTGGCAAGCTCAGTTTTAAAGAAATAAATTCCCGAAGGGTCGAGGAAGGACGACGGGTTTTTGACGATTGTCGTTTGTGCCATATTTGAAGCGCGCTAAAGCCGAAGCTATTTACGGTAGAGATGTTAAACATTTTAAGAATGATCTATGTATAGCCTAGGTAAGTGTCGTCTTAAGATGTGATTATTGTTATTCAATATGAGTTTCGAAGAAATGTCCAAACTTGTATCTACGGGCAATTATGTCCTAAACGTGGTATTTTGTTTTCCCTCTAAGTTGTTTGAGGTATCGCATTTAAATTAACACCACAGACAGTACATATAATTGCCATCTGCAGAATACAAAATAATGTGGAATGAGGAATAAATTAACTCATGGGAGAAGATTTCTAATATTAATCAAATTCAATCACGTCATTAAAATTTTTTTTTCGTTACATTTTTGGGAAGTGTTTTTTCTAGCCTGTAGACATTTTGGTGGGAGAAACCTGTTTCGAAGTTCTGAGCTTCTGAATATGCAAGAATACAACACTTCCGGCGGGATCTTTATAGCTTTTTTCTTCTCCAGCTTTTTATCCCCGCATTCATTGTTATGTTTATTTTTCTTTTACCAATGGCACAGTTATTTAGGTCGAAAAGACATAGCTTCGAACTTCCGAACCTCCAAGCATGTTACAGGTAGTGCGTTCTGACAACGAGCTTCCGAAAATGACGATTCTACGCGATCTTTTAGGCAGTGAAGAGCGACAGTAGCTATACATATACATAAATAATTTCAGATTAAAATAAGCTCGACCACGCCCTCTTTCCCCGTTTTGTTTTCTTTAACAGTCCGAAATATCTGGAAGGGGGAAGGGGGCTAGACCACCTCCCCCCTCCCCCGTTTTTCCTCTTCCGACGCCACTTGTATTGTAGAACGCTCCTCGACCTCGAGTTGTGTCGGCTTCTGTGCTTTTTGCGGGGCTTTTCCTCCGTCCCGGAAAATAAACCTCCAGGACATGATTACAAACTAAACTTACTATATGCCAGCGTCACTCGGGCGGCGTTCGATCGGATTACTACCAGCGTGCAAGGGGTGGGGAGGTAGTTTGCCAGGTCGCTTCAAGGTTTTTTTGAGCCTCAACCTCCTGCCCGCCCCTGGCCGTTTCGAACTGGATGAGTATCGTAAAACAGTGCGTTCGTGTGATCACTACTGCGCTATGCACGTTAAAGACCCCCCCCCTTCCCGGGCCGGGCTGGTGGTCAAAATTACTGATCTATGGTCACACGTCACTCTGCACTGACAAATATTCCAGCACATAAAAAAAATTCAAAATCATCGAAGTTTTTTTTTCTTCAATATTAGCTTTAAAGGAGAATCGAAACCTTCGAACTTTTCGAACTTTATGTAGAAAAAAATTCGAAATCCTCGCAGTTTTCGAACTCTATGTTTTAAAAAATTCGAAGTGTTCGATTTTTCGAATTTTTTATTCAAAGAATTTCGATATCTTCGAATTTTTCGAACTTCAGATCCCAAGAAATTTAGATTTTTCGAATATCTCGAATTTTTGAGTTAGGAAAGTTCGAAATCTTCGAATTTATCGAACCTCAAGTAAGAAAATATTCGAAATATTCGAACCCGAAATTTTAGAAACCATGAAAGCTTCGAACTTTTCGCATTCGAAACTCCACTGTGATCGAAAGTTGCGAATTTTTCGATTTCGAACCTTGGTCGTTACGAAAATATCGAAATTTTTCGAATGCGAACCTCAGTTCGCTTCGAAAATATTGAAACCTTTCGAAATCGAACCTAGGGTGGTTCGCGACATCCCTACCAACTACGGTGACAGCACAAACTACTTTTGAGTTTGAGTGAGGACCTGGCATTAGTTAAAACTATCGATACATTTACCATTGAGTTATACTAGCGATACTTTTACGATAGTCGACTATCGACAGTTTTACTATAGACCTTTGCATCGCTTGTCACCCGGGAAAAAAAAATGCTGAGCCACTGAGCTGCGGATTAATGCGCAGCGTCTGATCTACCGCACATCAGAGCAACAGCGCATGCTCAGAAGCCCAGCAGACGAAGATGGTAGCGCTCAGAGGGTGATTTTCGCAAAGGTCTTTAGTCGACCATCGATAGTACTATCGATAGTTTTCCGATAGTCGACTATTGATAGCACTATTTATAGTTTTACTATAGTCCAATATTCATATCACTTTCAAACGGTTTTTCGATAATGTAACTTAGATACCATTTCGGAAGTATACTATCGATATAGGTTTTGGAAAGTGCTATCGATAGTTTTTCAGAAGTATACTGTTGATAGTTTTTCGGAAGTGCATGCTACCGATAGTTTCTCAGAAGTACACTGTTGATAGCTTCTTAATGATTTACTGTCGTTACTTTTACAACCGTATTTGTATCGCTTCTCTATATGTTTTGTTATTGCTTTTTGATAAGCTTGCTGAAGGTTCTGTCGCGAAATCTTATGAGCTTAAAAATATTTTCTGGGTTGCCTTTGGAGTTTTTAATTGACTTTTTCAATTCCTATAACTAACTTTACTAAGGTCTATTATCAATGGTACAATATCGATATTTTCAATAATAGAGTGCCGATAGCACACAATCGATAGTTTTGCGGTAGTCGACCATCGATGGTGTCATCTAGAGTCACTAAAAAAGCTACGCTTTCAGAGTACCGAAACTCTCAAACTACGGGTCTGAAGCGCGTCAGGCGCCGCCATCTTGGGTCCACGCACAGATGGAGTAGTGACTCTAGCTGAGCCAAGCCGAGCTGTAGTCGTCGCCTGTGCCAGCTGCCGTAGCCGCAGCTGTGGTAGCGAATAAAGGTCGTGTTGTTCGTATCTCGACGTAAGAAGGAAAAAGTGCATGCTGACCGACGGACTACAGCGTGCGCGCGCAGTAAGCATTAAAACAGCAGCAGGGAGCGGATCGTTGGACCCAAGATGGTGGCGTTGAGAAAACGCGATGATGATGATAGCGACTCACGTGACCGCCGCTGTCCAATGATGCCGCAGCGAACCAGATAAATTTTGAATATAGGGACTGTATTGTTCTATTGGCCCTCCCCCCCCCCTCATCTACTTTACAACGCTTACACACACACACACACACACTGTATTGTCGGCAAAATGCCAAAGAAAAGGAATGCGGTACTCTGAAAGCGTAGCTTATTTAGTGACTAATGTCATCGATAGATCTTATACGGTACTCGGCTACAGATGTATCGATAGTTAGGCTACACATGTACCGACAGTCAGCGAACGATAGCATATTATCGATAGTTTTATTATAGTATACTATTGACAGTACATGGTTTCAGTAGATCGTGTCCGCGCTCTGATAGCGATACGATGCCGGCGCAAACACGGTCAGCGATGTAACGCGTGTCGTTATCAGGGCTCCAGAAAGATCTGCTGAAAAATATACAAATACACCTGTTCACGAACTGCACTGAGGTGAAGTCCCTAAATGATATTTATTGGTGACAAACAACACATCGAGGGGCTTTACACCGACTATAGGCTCTTTATGCAATATCCCGGCACATAATCCCCCGTTCAAGGTGCCATGCTGAACCGTATATATGAAGATTTATCGTTCACAACTGTTAAGAATGGAACCTTCGGCGACCTTCTTCCGAGTTTCAACGCTGCGGAAACGAGTCATGATCTGTCCGGGAACGTCGCCTGCTGGACGGGGCCTACGCGAAACGAGTCCCGACGAGTACGGAACCGTCGCCTACGTGTCTGCGCCTGCGGAGACAGGTCTCGACGCGTCCGTGGCGTCAACGGGACGTGTGTGCGTGCGTGCGGCTTGGTGCGCTCCGGAAGGGGAGAGAGGCCTGGCCTAACTGCGGAGAACTTTGGCTACGACGCACTGCTGGCTACGACGCGGCGGACCTTGCTACGACGCACTTGACGGCGGGTTGCTGCTGCGCACTTGCTGCCCTGGCGGGGAGTGAGGGAGAAAACGGACCCCTATATAAGGCGGAGCGCGAGGCTGCTCCGGAGTTCTCTCTGATTTGACGACTGTATCGCAACCATGTAATTAAACCGTTCGTTACGTTACCAATTCTCCCACCTCCACTGGACCCTGGGTTCTTCACTTCGGGGAATGGTCGTCGTCACGAGCCAGGAAGCTCCCGGACGTGCGGCATAAACCCCACCTCTAACACAACATAGTGCTCCATTGAGCGTGTCCTCTTTTCTCACACAGTGCGTAGCTATTCATCGCTGGGCAGCTGGTGAAAAGTAAATAATTAATGTTGTACCCATGGGTTTAGTTATCAACTTTGCCGCTAGGGGCGCTAAGTTGGATCTACTCCCAAAGGGACCCCTGTCGAAATCCGTGGGGGTCTGAGATCCCCGAGACTCCCCTGACTGCACAACTGTAAACCATTGAGCCACGCGCGACAGAACCCGTTGAGCAGCATGGTGGACCAGCGAGAATAGTGAAAGCCCCTTCAGTAACTGCGGAGCATATACAGTTACTCTATTTATAGTTGGGTAGCCAGTGGCCTCGGTCAGCGGCACCCGGGGCGATGGCCCACCGCGACATCCCCCCCCTCCCCTTTCAGTGCCCAGCTGTACCCCCTGAGCGCTGCACCCGGGGCGGTCCTCCCCCCCCCCCCAGTGACGCCACTGTGGGTAGCAGCACCCCGACGCAGAAAGGTGCAGTGCCGTAGCCGGGGAAAGGGAGGGGAGGGGGGGGGTCACGTCTGGACGTGAAGACACCCTACGCCACTGCCGTCGTGTGCCGGCCGTTGCTTTTTGAATCTGTCCTGCTCTGAAGCGACATGAAGCAGTCCAGTCCAGCTATGGTCGGCACGAGTTGTGAAAACGCTCAGTTTCTGAAGCCGTTCTACCAAATCTTGAGCAGCCGCGAATGTAGCCGCGAAGAATGCGTGCGCCCGGCACTGCCTGCACTTTCCTTCAGTCACTTCAGTTGCCAATTTGAACAGCGCGACTTGGACGGTGACCGTGATAGGAGGCGAGTGATTCTGCATTTCATCTCGTCCGCCAAGCCCACGACGCCGTACAAGGTAACTCTGTGGGTCAACACTTTCCGGTTCTTCGACGTGCCACTGCTCAAGACCATCAACGTGAGTGGGTATGTGAGGGCGGCCATCAACTTCTTCGCAATCTCGGGCCGTGCCATTCCCGAAGACCTGCGCCTTAAAGTCATCGTGGTGGACAGAACCCAAGAACTCGGCCTGCTCGCTTATCTCGCTGACAGCGGCTGTGGCCTCGATGATATGTCTACCACCAAAGCTCAGGTCGGGAATGGTGAGGACCCAGACGTTATAGTGGACCGCGTTACGGTGTCGCTGAATTGTCCACTCCAGAGGACGAGGCTCGTGGCACCCTGCCGCGGCGCCGACTGCCGGCACATGCAGTGTTTTGACGCCTTGGCCTACTAAGGCTGAACGAAGCCACCATTCGGCCCTCGTGGCGATGCCCCGTCTGCGACAAGGACGTTGACGTGCAAGGACTCCGCATGGACCCCTTCACGATGGAGGTGCTGCGGCGAGTGGCCAAGACGTGCGACACGGTGCAGGCCTTGGAGAATGGTCGCTGGACGGCGGTCGACAAGCGTGTCGACGTGATTTCAGTCAGTTCAGTGAGGACGCCCAGGTGGCCCATGCCTGTCAACGCCAAGCGCGAGACGTCCGTCGTCTCCGTCGTTGACCTGACGGATGCTGGTAGACACGTAGGCCTGTTTAGTGGATTTTAATTCCACAAAATCGGTAAAATTACACCCTCGAGTTTCCCTCATTTTTAACTATGCATATCGCCTTTCGGTTCGAGTTTAGTGTGTGCTCTATTTTAGAATGGGTGTGTTTTAATAAAATATCGTGAGATATGTTGTTTCATTTTATGATCTTAAAATAGTGTTTTAACATATTTTGTTCTGCGCAATTGTTGTATTGTAGTTCTTTATTTTTATTTATGAATTATGACCGTTTGTATGTTTCATTACAGTGGTTTTTTTCGCGATCGGCATCCACGTGTGCGAAGGCACAGAGACGCGCAGCACTTCGGCGTGCCAAGGCATGTCCTTTGATCACGCCGTGAGACTGGCGGGACTTCCGTTCGACGAGTTGAACTTTTTCCCTGCTATGGTGCGCTTTCGTTAGACTTTTCACGTGCTTTCAAAAGCAACTGCAACCGTTTAGACAAAACTAAAAAAAAAAAAAAAAAAAAAAACCGATTTCGGCGATTGACGACAAGTAGCAGAAAACGTGTCTTCCAGCACGCTGCCGCCCAGCTTCTGCAACCTCTGCGGCGCTCCACCCGCGGTCGATTCCTGTTTGCCCAAGGTGGCCGTCCGGTGGCCGCATTCGTGGCCACCGCACGTGGAAAATTTTACGAAGGCGCAGCACCGCAGGAAAAGGCACAACACGTCGAACGCAAATCTCGCGGTCAGGTGGCGTGATGAAAGGACATGCCTTGGCACGCTAGGCCCTGCATCGTTGTGCCTTTGCACGCTTGGGGTTCATATCACATGAGCGAAGGACGTTTTAGCGAACAGCGACATTTGAGCGAATCGACGTTTTAGCGACTAACGGGGGCGCGTGTTAACCCACCCCTCCCGCGATGCGCTTACGCCGCTTCGCGGCGGCAGGCGGCAATCTGCGGCGGCTCATTACAAAAATGTTAATCCACTTGGCCCACCCGTAAACGCCGCTTTGTGGCGGCCAACTATTCGCTAAAGTGTCATTCTGTGAAACATCGGCGTTCGCTAAAACGTCATTCTATCAAGTGATTGCCTCCCGCGTGAAGGTGTCTGTGCCCCTTCAGCAGCAATTTTACTTCGCCGACTGTATTTGAAGCTTGCGG
>JAZHYW010001561.1:0-16836 GCA_037355805.1 Ixodes ricinus | reverse complement strand
TTTACCTACGCCAGCTAACTTGCCCCGTCGTATTTTGTTCGAAAGCTCTCGTTCTCGACGTCCTCACCAAGGCTAATATCTGATCCACCTGAGTGACGATCGAAATCGAAAGTCCCACGAAAAGTTTTGCTGGGTATTCCACTAGACTAGTTTTTTAAGCCGTACCCTTTCAGTGGTTGACGTATAATACCATGATCAATAAAACTGCGCCGACTTGACATAACAAAATAAACAATTTAATCAAACGTTTCGTCTCCCATGCGGGAGACATCATCAGTGAAACCTTCAAGCAGGAATGAGAGAAAAAACTTCGACAGTCCTATTTAAGCAAATCCGCGTACACATCGGGGAGGGGGCCGCGGTTCGAGTTGCAAGCCGATGAGTCACTTCGGATGAACCATGATTCGACGAACCTGCGTGGACCCCACCTTTGTTCACGCGCCAGAGTGGACGCATTCTCAAAGTCGAAACTGTGACCCGTATTCCAACAATGGTCTACGAGTTCCGTCTTCGCTCTTGTAGCATGCGTGGCCTTCGCCACGTCCCTTTTGTGTTCTTTTAGGCGGGTGCAGCGCCTCCGGCCTGTCTCCCCAATGTAGGATGCGTCACAGTCTAGACAATTCAGTTTATACACAACGCCGCACTGGGACTCTGGGGGGTGTAATCTTTAGGCTTCGAAATGAGGTCACGTAGTTTACGATGGGGTTTGAACGCTGTGCGGATATTCAAAGGGGCGAGGGCCCTGCGAATAGACTCAGAAACACCTTTCAAGTAGGGTATTGTTACTTGCCCTGTCCTAAGTCTTCCATTATCCTGGCTTCTTCTTTGTCCCATCTGCTTGCGCGTGTTCTCAATAAAACGTTTAGGATAATTCCGCTT
The DNA here is from genome assembly GCA_037355805.1 of Ixodes ricinus. Lineage (NCBI taxonomy): Eukaryota > Metazoa > Arthropoda > Arachnida > Ixodida > Ixodidae > Ixodes > Ixodes ricinus. The sequence goes on along the minus strand of JAZHYW010001561.1, from coordinate 15,957 downwards.
CATCAACATGTCAACAATAACAGCATCCTCAGATGCGCGCAATTGAGGATTAGAAGAAATGCGTTCGGACCGATGTAGAAGGGTTTTTACGACGGCCCTTTTATGTTCGACAGAATGATGCGAGTTGAAGTTTAAAAGGTTGCCTGTATCGCAAGCTTTGCGGTACACTGTTGTATCTAAGCGACCAGTACTATTTCGGAACACATTAACATCCAGAAAAGGCAGCGCACAGTTCTGTTCAACTTCATGTGTGAATTGAATTGATGATTCAACGCTGTTTAAAGCTAAATGAAAGTCAGTAACATGGTCCTTGTTTAAAATTACAAAGGTGTCGTCCACGTAACGTTTGTAAAACCCTATCGGGTGCGCATTCTGTTCAAGGACAGTTTCCTCCACATACTCCATAACAAGATTTGCCATTGTAACAGAATTTGCCATTGTAACGCAGTTTTATTGATCATTATGAGTCCCGGCTTTGGAATATTTTGTATAATACACATGCTCAAACGGATCAAGCTTCTGCTCGGACAGCATCATCAGTTTTCTTCAGTGTAAACGGCTATAAGAATCGAAAGATCGCAACCAGCTGCTTTGTAGGTAGCTGGGTGCGGAAATTTACGCCGTCTGTAACTATATCTCTACGGCAGCCGAGTTGCTTGAAGTCATCGCAGCTATTAACTACAGGTTGCAGCGTTCAACGTTTGTAGATAACCGTTGGTAGTGACTGCACTCTCGCATTCCACTCATCACTCCGAACAGAAAGGCGCTAGTTTCGTTTTGAGGTCGGTACTCTTTCTACGACATAGATGGCGGCAGCATCAGTCTTCTGCACTAGGTGCATTTGGCGAGTTCGTTCGAGTCCAGTTCTCCGTGCAACACTCTGCGAGTGCGATGCATTCTGGGAGAGAACTCGAACGGTGCCAGTGCGTGTGAAACGAACTCGCTATAAAACAGAGGCATGTGGCGCGGTATTCAAACGGGCTAAGCGGTTATGTGTCGGAACTTGCCTGGAATTTCATCCCTTTCTATAGGTCTCCAGGCTCGTGAGCATCAGACACTAAACACCTAATATTGGGATTCATGTTTTCTTGGCAAAACATCGCGGGGACAACATCTCTAGAGCAAAGCGAAGTATCGTTTTTTCACAATCATGTCGTTGGTGAAATGTTTGATGCAAACAAAATATTTAGGGCCAAGCGGACGGTGCTTGCGAGGATAGCTTGAGCCCACGCTTTCAGACGTGTGGGGTCGGATGGGACCTTGAACAGACTGACCTTTTCTTTGCAACTAGGGTGACCTGAGTTGCAGTTCTGGACGAAGCATCTCCGGCCCATTGTCACCGCTTTGAAGCCGCGTCAAACGCGTGGTCAAACGCCGCACACGGCTTCTTCAATCTTCATTTCATATAGCGTACGGCAACTGGAGTTCCAAATGTCTCCGTCGCAATCGGATATTTTGGGGGCAGACGCTGAGCAGGCGAAATTGCGGCACCGGGGTGTCATGGCAACGAGATAATTTTTCCCTCTCACACAGTTTCGCCGTTTGGCCGCCGGCGACGCTGTCAGCCGCGGGCACGTAGGGTGCCTACATGTCTGTCTGTCTCAGGGTGGAGACATCCATTGTTGCACTGAATGTTCAGCGCGTGACACTCTCGCGCACTCGGTGCGTGACTTGGGCGCTAAAATGGCGTCTCTGCATTAGCCAAAGCTACGCGCTCGTGCTGCTTGACACCAGATTGCGCGTACTTCTAAACGCATAAAAAGACGATTGGGCGTAAAAATGGCTGAGATGTCACCACTCAAGCAAAAGCGCGCGTGTGATGAAGGCACTCTACGGGCACGTACAGGTACGGTGGCCGCGGAATAATGCAGCCTTTCGTCGAACGAACGCTATCTGATTCCTCGCGCCGCGCGTTCAGCCCCGCCGTGTCCTCACCTAAAGAGTGTATCTTACACCATGGCAGGGACTGAGCCTGCGGCCGCAGGGCCCGTCATCCTCAGCCTACGATCTACTAAAGACACTGCGCAAAGGCCGAGATATCTCTTTCAGCGTTTGTGAGCGTCTACACATAAGCACTAACAGAGCGTTTAAAAAAAGAAAATCTTTCAGACTCTTTATTTTGGTGAAGAAGGACGACCAGCGGAGCTGTAACTTCTGTTCTCGACAGTGGCTTTCCAGGCGAGCGATCTGCTCTTCTGCTCTTCTTTCGCGCGGGAATCTGAAGCGCTCGTCGCAGTGGAACTTGAGGCGATAGCGGCCTCGAGGCGGTTGCCAAACCATTCGCGCTGCTGCTCACATCGCCGCCGCTCGTTCCGCTCCCGCTCTTCTTCCTCTGAAGAAAGGTGGCCACCATCTATGAGCGACGGCGGCAACCAGTTGTCTGGTTGCCACCGTCGCTCATAGATGGGGATAGCTGTCCAGAGTTCGGTGTCATTATTTATTTGCTGGTGGACACGATCCTGGGGAAACTAGCCCTTAACAGCTCCGCTGTAAAAACTGCTTTCAAATCAAAGAAAAAAAAGTATACACCTCTCGCCTTCGGCGTCTTATCACAAGGACGTAAAAATTTCTCAATAAATGTTTCGTTTGTTTTATTTCACAAATTTATATCAGCGTAAGCTAGCGTGTTGATGCAAAGCCGAAACACGACTGAAAATATTTCATTTCCCTCGCTAGCGACGCTGCTCAAAACTTGAGCCACAGGCCTATGCATTTGTATTCTCTCCTAACACAAGTTCGATACTTTTCACCATGTTCGCCTCCGCAAGTACATTGCACCATACATTTAACTTCAAATAGTATTTTTTAATGGCCAAGTTATAAGTAAAAACTGAAATCAGCCGTTATTATCAAGTCACTTATGTCTTCTACTTTGCTACAGCGATTTTTCGATTATGGGCGTTGAAAACTATTTTCTTTCTTACACAGTCTGCTGGTGCGCCAAACCATCTGGCTAAACGAATCGCAGAAGTTCACGCCGCCTGCCCACGCTCCGAAATGGCTGCGTTTCACTTCGTCGAAGCCTCCGTTGGCAGACTGTTGTTGAGACCACCCACGCCGTCGTCGTCGTAGTGGTGGAGATAAACGCCGCGGTGGGACTTGGTCGACTCGGTTGTGCGTAGACGTCGTCCTCTCCCCCGAACAGCGCTGTCGTGTTCCCGTCGCCGTCTTCGTCGTCTTCGTCGTCTTCCATCGAACTCTCCATAAACCCGAGAAGGAGGAGCAGCGGAACTACCAAGGCCAGGAAGAGCCCGAAACCGATGCATGATGCGACGCCTTTGTGTGACCCTGGGAAAAGCCCACGTTGTTCAGGGGCCTCGGGAAATAGCACGATGCTGTCACTGGTGGCGCGGTCCGACAGGAACGATGCCGTGGACCATTCTTCCATCGGTGAAAATCGGACTCCACCGAGCGCCGAGTGACGTCTAGGTCGCTTTTTACTCACGTTCTGCGGCGGTGTGCTCACGACATCTTGTTCCGTCATGCGGTCATGGTACGGACGAGGAGGCTGCTCCGCTTCAGCTCCAGGCTGGCGCCTTAGTCCAGGAAAGGGCTGTGCATGTGCCATGGTCGAGGACGCTGCAGCAGTGTGCAGCTGTTATACTCTGTTTCAGCTTGTGTTGTACCGCAGGACAAGCTGGCGAGCTTTTGCTCTAGGGCACATCTCGGCGGCACGAGCTCTCCTGCACCAAGGGCAGCTGCCAACGCTATGAGCTTGCGCTTCTAGCCTTCGCTGCGGTACAACATAAGCTGAAACGAAGTATAGACGGTCCGGGCGTGACGCCACGTCCTGTCGTGCCACGCGCAGAATGTGCGTGAACACGTGACCTGTTGAGATGCGTAAGAGTACACGTGCATAGTATTGATTGGTGTTTCGATCCACGAGGCGCGCGAGTCCCATATACACCTTTTTCATCTCAGTAGTACGTGACCGGTGGACAGAGGGCGCTGACTACGCGGCGCCACAACACAGGAATGGTGGAAAAATATCTTACCTTACGGAGGCAATAACACCAAATCGCTGCTTTATCCGGCGCACTCTGGCTGCCTCCTGTGTCTCATTCAAACGTCAAACTGCGAAAGCAGACGATGCACGAAACAAGAACCGTCGGAGACGAAGGTACGGCATTTCTGGAGCAGACATTGGCTGTTTTATTTATTCGTATTTATGGCGTGACACTTTCTGCACAGCGAAACTTGGGCGATGCAACAATTGTCAGGACTTTGCGCAAATAGCCGCTTAGAACGGATCCCTGACGTAAATGACCTATGGAAGACGCGTCGTTTTTCACCCCACGCAGATAGAAGTCCAAGAAAAAATTTAAGAAAAACGAGCAGCGTTCACCCCCTCAACTCGCAACCAGAAGCGGCCACGCGTCGGGCCGATTATATCCGCCTGTTAACACAGCAGGCTGAGTTGGCAGCACAGGTTACGGCTAAGTCCTGACATTCGTCTACGGCTGCGGCATTGACGTCGCTGCAGCGATTGGCCGGGCACTATCCGAATGCTTCTCGAGCTAGTTACACGAGCGACTCGGCGACCACGCATGCTCGGGTCCAATCTATGAACTGCGCTAAATATCGTCACATGGGTGTACTGCGACCCCACGTTACGTCATCAAACTTTGCAAAGGAGAGTTGAATGAAAATAATCGCTTTTGTCCTGAAATCACGCCGCACGAAGAGTTTCGGCCAAGGCTTGCGTGCGAGTATCCTCTGAGTCTCCACTGTGCCAGTAAGCTCGTGTAAAGTGAAAAACATTCACTCGACACGCTGTCCTTGACTGAAAACCCAAACAACTTTATTTTGCAAATATCCCACGCAACCAAACACTCGGAAAAATGCGCGTTTCGTTCATGGCGTCCAGTTAGAGTTCTTCATACCGCGCTTTGGCAGCGATGACATCTCAGCCATATTTACGCCCAATCGTTTTTTTATGCACTTTGAAGTGCGCGCAATCCGGTGTCACTCAGCTCGAGCGCATAGCTTTGGCTAATGCATAGACGCCATTTTAGCGCCCAAGTCACGCACCGAGTGCGCGAGAGCGTCACGCGCTGGCAGATTCAGTGCAACAATGGATGTCTTCACCCTGAGACAGACAGACATGTAGGCACCCTACGTCCAGTTGGAGGTGCCTACATGTCTGTCTGTCTCAGGTGGCGGTATCCGCCTTACCTGATTCTTCAGCGCGCTGACGCCGCTATGCGCGTGCCGTCGCGTGACCTGGAAGAGCGCTAAAGCCTAGCGTCTTTGACTATTGGCGCAAGACTACGCTGCGTCGATGCTGATTGACACGCGTGACTGGCTGAGATGCCATCAACGAACGGTAGACGCTAACGCAGATCCGTACGCCGATCTCTGGACGACATGAAAGAAGCACTGGCTGTCGTTCGGTGCCAGTCCCCGCAGCTGCCGCTCCGCCGCCGAAAAAATCAGTCATCATTTCTTATTTTCTTTGTACTCGGCGTTCCGACTTGAAATTTTAGCACAACAATGTGACCAATTGAAGACATTTTCGAAAAATTTGCTACAAAATCCGTCAAGTTTTTTTTTTTCGCGAGTTATTTTAGCGTGTAAATTTTCTTTTGTGACGCCCAGTACTTTTTAGATTTACTTTACCCAACACTGGCGAGCTGTCACACCAGCACCCCCTGGATAGTTTGTTTGATTTCTTTCTTTTTTTAGCACAATATGCGTGTGCATGCACCATACAGCTTTCTCGAAGTGTGCTTCCCCTTAGTACTCAGCTGCGCCGTGGCGAAGGGAGATAAGCAAAAGCGCGATGCCTCCATCACGGCTGTCGTTTCTCTGCAGTGCACCAGATCACGATGACAGGCGCACTCAAAGAGGCCGACTAACCCGCCCCTACAGACCACGAACAACGAGAAGAACGACGGATGTCCAGAGTAATGTCAGCATTCGATACGAAAATAAAATAGGATACTGCGTTATTGTAAGCGATAATTGAAATTTTCGAAAATTCGCACAAGCGTATACCGTAACGATCCGGCAGTATGGCGGGGTTTCAGAGGTTTCAGCATGCGGACCGCAAGCTTCGTCTGCTTCTTTGCAGGGTTGTGGTGACGTCAGAACGCCGAGCCTGATTGCCGTGATTGAAGGATAGTGGGTAGACCTGAAAGTAAGCTGCCTTGAGGCCTACCCACTATCCTTCAATGAGAGCCAATCAAAGCTCGGTGTTCTGACGTCCTCACAACCCTGCAAAAGAAGCAGAGGAGCGCCGCTTCAGACCGCGCGCGCGGTGCCTCTATACTTGACAAGCGTGACGTCCAACGTGACGTCACATCACTTGAGGTGATGCTGTCGCGTGACGTCGGAATGTCACGTAACAAACTTCGTGACGTCACATGTCTGTGCAATGCGCTACGACACGACGAGCGCTCTCGGCTTGTAAACTTCACAAATTACTTGAAACTTCCCGACAAAGCTCTTCGTGACATTTTCATGTAGTTTGGCTGCTAAACACGTTGCGTTAAAAATCCATGGCGCATTTGATTTTATTTCTACCTATGCTTGGGGCAGCTGGAAAGCGTGTCGAACATTCACTCCCGGGAAAAGCCGCTTCGTATTTGCATCCTGAATGTGCCATCCAACCCCCCCCCCCTCCCCTCCTCTTTAGTGAAGACCGGTGGCGAAGCCCAATCCAGAGAGCTCGTACTACCAGAGATGGCAGTAATGTCAGCGAGTGTAATAACAGATAGAGCAAATAAATTACTTTTCGTGGAAATGAGTAATGCAACTAATCACTTCTCTAGGCTGGTATTTAGTAGTGTAGTTATACACTTTCAGGCAGTAATTTCGAAAAATATTTTTCATTACTTTCTAAATTACTTTTGTCCCAAATGAGACCATACATTTGCGACTTTAAGAAGAAAAGATAAGAATTATTTTGCATGTTGAAATATCGTGAGAGAGACATCAGATCAAATAAACGAAGGCCATCTGAGCGCAAAGCCTTGTACGAGGAACACGCCAGACACACGAAAGGCGAACGAGAAGAGCTTTCGTGCGAAGACATCGCTGGAGGGTCACAGCACACGAGCTCCAGAAGAGACAATTCACGGCTCCACGTTATCCCGACGGCCTTCTTTCATCCCTCAGCAGACAGTGAGGTGGGAGCTACGAGCTCTCGGAACTAATCAACCACCTTCCTCGCATAGCCTGAGTTCCTTCTCTTTGCCTGCATGAAGAGAGCATATAGTTACGTGACGAAAGATAAACGTGCGACTGGCCAGCGAGCCCGTAGCTTTCACTGCACTGTCAGCTTGAAGGTGAACGGCTCGTGGGCTGCAATGCAAAGGGCACATCGCCAGTGAGGTCAACACATCTTAAAACCTGAGAGGACAGGACACGCAGATCCCCAGTCTTGATGCTCTTTCGTCAAGCAAGGTAAAACAGTAAGCTGCTACCATCGTGAGCAACAAACGACCGGAATGAATAGTTAATTTCAAATGCCTTGTCAAGGCCCCAGAACGTTTGGTGCAAGGCCTTGGCAAGTAAATATGCTTTTTTTAGTAGGAAAAGACGGGAAGAGAGCAAAGCAGGTAGTATATATATATAGGCCTCTCTGCCTTTCCTCGGGAAATTCATTCGGGAGTAAGGAAACGAGCAGATATTGCCACCCATTTGTTGGGAAAGTACACATCTTAGCAAGTTCATCGCGTCATCCCTTTAGCCAACTGGCGGCGCTTCTGCCCAGCAAGCGTCCAACCCCCTTGTGTGACAACGCGCAATAACTTCGGCGCTCTGGTCCCTGGGTGTTTTGGAATACTCCTCCAAAGAATGCCAGAGAATGCGTCAACTATAGTGCTCTTGGGAGAAAAGGATTAGACTGGGTCTGACTGAGAAGGGAAACGTCGTCCTCACAAGTCGTCACGACTTGTGAGGACGAACTCCCATGGCCACTCCCCACTCAAAGGGCCACTAAAAAAAAAAAATATTGTTCTCTTTTTTTTAAGGCAGTCTGGTGGGGAAACGCGTGTCGAAAAATAAATTTTACGCGAAAGGGACATTTTTTAGAGCAATACTGACGGCGCGAGACGCGATTTAGTCGGTAGTCACCTCCTTTCCACAATTGTTTTCTCTCCCGGCGTTTCGGGCGCGTGGAAGAGAGGTGGATTGGCTTGGCCATCACGTTGAGGTGGAGAGAGTGTATGACCATTCCGTGACGTCATGGACTTCGCGCCGTCAATATTTCTCTACAATGTATTTATTTTTTTCGCGTAAATAAATTTCTCCACACGCGTGTTCCAACCAGACTGTTAAAAAAAACGTTTTTTTCAGTGGTCTTTTAAGCTATATGACAGGGACCATAATTTCTTCAAAATGAGGAGGACGGAATCATCACCCTTTAACTAAGGACCTTCACCGTTAAAAGAACAGCGAAACCGGTGAGTCGACTGTCTTTGAGACACATCTAAAGAGGAAGCTATTCATAATGTTTGACACTTCTGTCGGGGTACTAAAAGTAATGTCAAATAATTGTATTACTTTTGGAAAGTACTCATATTATTATAGCATTACTTTTAACCTGCGGAATTTTGTTATGTAATTGAGTTCGGAGCACTGTGCCTGACTGGAACAAACAACCTGGAAATATAGTTGAATGTGCCAATGTTTCCACGTTTCTTGGGCAACTCTTGTCAACTGTATAAACATTTTTTTTATAATCGGTGCTTCACTGTCAAAGCTACCTTTGCGTCAAATTTGTTATCATTGATTGGACAGTATTTTTCATGCGTTGTTAGTGTCGTACTGCTTTTTACTTGAGTAGTTGCCAACACAATGCTGTCCACTGTATTTTTTTTTTTGCGGCGAAGTTCGATAGGGTTCCGTGGATTTTTTGTCTGCAGTGACTAAAACTCTACGCTCGCACCGCCGCACGCGCCGCACTAGCACGCCTTCCCCATTTAAAAGATTCAAAGTAAATAACCAAAATAAAGCGCTGACGAACACGCGTGCAAGTGCAAGATGCCATTTATTTTAGTATTTTGCTTTAAAACAGTTACTGCTGCAGACGCAGGCACTTGCGGCGCGTGCAACAACATTCCCTGCATTCTCTTTGATGCTTGGGTAATTTAAGAATTGGTCTATTCAGTAGATTAGTTATCAAAAGGCACCATTTTCAAGACCAGTAGACTCTCAGGTAGATAATAAACGTTTCTCAAAGATTTGCCGCTGTGCGACCCGCGTCGGCCATGTCTACGCCCGCACCGCCCTCTCTTTGTCGACGTTCCAAACGCTTGCGTGCCTAGTTCCCTTTCCTTCCGCTCTCCCGGGGTGGCGGTCCCTTCGCGCTATCTAGTTTCCTCCGGCTCCTCGGGGCGGGTCTATGTCGTGTGCTAAATAGCTTCGCTGGTCATCCACCTTCACAAAGTGGAATGTGGCTCAAGACTTTTTTTTTCTTTTTGCGAATTGTCGTGCCAGCTAGGGATCTAGACTTATATTACAAGTTTCTCTTGCATCTAGTGCTTCATTATTGTGCCACTCTATTATATTCCATGTTTAGAATAATATTGTTGATTGATATTAATTACATTATTAGTTTTCAGAAAAGTAATTAGTGATGTAATTTAATTACTTTCTAAAAGGTAATTTTGCCATCTCTGCGTACTACCCAAAGAGAAGGTGCCACAGCTAGTTCAGAGCTTCTGCGTAGGCCTACCGACGACTCAACAAAAGTCAAATGTGAGGGTTTTACGTGCCAAACCAACAAAGAGCATCTGGCAAGACCCAGCGAAGGAGTGGGGATTAATTTCGACCACCTGGGAGTCTTTTGAGGTTCAACCGAAGGCCCGGTTTTACGGCGCCTTCTCAGCAATAAGCCTCCGCCAGATTGCGGGTTCCTCGGCTGGGATTCGAACCTGCCACGGATCCGTAGGTCGCTTTGCCTCGGAGGTGGCAGCAACAACTCTACAATACGCGACACTAGGCTCTCTTTAGATAAGGTCAGGCACGCGAGTCCAGACGTATTTTGAATGCGAAAGCATTAACTGTCCCATGGAGTGAGCCGACGTCACAATGATAAAGAACAAAATTCCTGTGTAGTCCGCACGCGTAGATGGTCCGCACAGCCACAAAGTTCAACTTTTAAACTTGTATAGTCCGCGGACCATAGCCCGGAAAATACGGTACTGCAATAATTCCAACGAGTGCGAGGAAATTGGTCAACTCCGAATGTGGGAAATAGGGAATGCACGAACTGATTGGCGCTGTCTCACGGCCGCAGCGTTCCGGGCGGAGAATTCGAAAGCCCTTGTGGAACAAGTCCAACTCCGGCTCTCTGATTGTCTTAGTTCAGGTACCTGGCAGCGAGCTCTTCTTGTATCAGCCTTGTGTGGGCTGGCAAGAATGGACATCTCGATTCTCGGGTGTCAGGATAACACTGCCTTGGTTTATTACTTGTTGTTACTTATAGCCGAAGGTGGAAAAGGGTTAGTACAAGTAGGGGGCAAGAAAAAGGCACGTGGCAATAGAGGCGTACACAGATAGCTCGTCCGCCTTGATCTGATATGATACACCCTCCTTCACAACGGTGTTCACCGCCGAGCTCAACACCGCTGGCTCGTTTGCAGAAAGCACTGGTCGTAACTCAATCGCTCCAGTGGCCACCTCTGTCGTGTTGTGCTCCGCGGTGGCTGAACCGTTGGCTGCTGAGCTGCCGTTTGTAGAGGGGTGTAGGAACAAATGGTCCCGGAACAAATGGTCCCGTAACAAATGGTCCCGGAACTGATGATTCCAAGTCCAAAAGTAGAACAAAATGGTCCCGTAAGAAGATTGTTCTCAAACTAAGATATACTATGTAATATACTTTAACCGTTATGCGATCAGTGATTTCCTGGTGGAATGAAGGATCTCGTCTATATTTTAAGGCCGGTTACTTCGAAGAAAGTGGTCGGGTATTGAACTTAGTTTTATTCAAATTCGTCAAAATATTTTCGAACGAAAACTTTTTGAAACGATAAATGAGTACCTCAAGTCATATTGTTGAAGCGGTTTCATATCACATGAGCGAATGACGTTTTAGCGAACAGCGACATTTGAGCGAATCGACGTTTTAGCCAATAATGAAGGCGCTTGTTAACCCCTCCCCCCCCCCCCCTCCCCGCGCTGCACTTACGCCGCTTCGCGGCGACAGTCTGCGCCGGCTCATTACAAAAAATATGAGCCCACTTGGCACACCCGTAAACGGCGCTTCGCGGCGGCCGACTATTCGCTAAAGTGTCATTTGGTGAAACGTGGGCGTTCGCTAAAATGTCACTCGATCAAGTGAGTGCCTGCCCTGCTGAAGCCATGAAACTCGAATTACTTCAATCTCGTCATGACGCGTGGTGGCAGCACACACGAGCGTAGCTCGATGCTTTTTTATGTGCATTAGGTTTCCATAGCCCAAAAACAATTCCGAGCTTCCCAGAAAAATAAAAAAAACGGTCGAGTTCGTGCAACCGTCAGCCTCGAAATTCGGAGCTTTTCTTATAAATTGGAAACCATAAAATGTCTACCTGCGAGTGTTATCGGATTTATCCGAAAACGCAGAAGCCACATTGGCGATCCTCTCCGTGACCATTATTTCCTAGTTTGTATTTAGGACCATTGGTTCCGGGACCATTTGTTCCGGCCGAGATCATTTGTTCCGTTTCGCTTTGTAGAGCTGTCGTGGTGGTTGATGCTGTGGGTGCCATTCCTTGTGACGAGGCCCAGCCGTCGTACGAGTCTTCGTCGTCTGACAAGTCGACATCGCATTCTTTTTCGTGGCTAAAAGGTGCCGACGGTTTCGCCGAAGAAGGATATTATTCTCCGTACGCACGTAAAAGGACCGCGGCCCAGGAGATCCAACTACCTTGGCTTTCCGCGTCCATGACGCTCCATTCAAGCGTACCACGTCGTCGTTGTTTAGGCGGGGCAGCACCTCCCGCTAGTTGCGGCCTGTCTGTCGGTGTTTCTTGGTCCGTATCGCAGGAAGGGGATCGAAGTGCGACGCGGGTGTGCGCAGCCTCCTTCCCTGCAGCAGCTCGCCTGGAGACCGACCATCTCAACAGGACTTGCCCTGTAATTTCATATGCCAAGCCAAAAGCATTTGTTTGCAGCTTTTTTTTTTTTATAGGATGCGTTTGATGATTTGAACACCCATTTCCGGGCTGGATTTCACATGTTAGAAAACGTACAGTTTTGCAAACAATATCAACAGAGACACTTAAGACATGCTTACATGTGGGAATGCGAAAGGAATTATAGTCCCTTTGGTGACACTAGGCACACCTTTAGTCAGCCAGAACCGTGGAGCCACCGTGGCGTCTTAATTGTAATTTTTTTTAACCATGCCACGTCAGTCGGTAAGCGATTGACGCCATTTTTACATTACTGTACTTTTTGGTTGCGATATGTCAATGTCGGCAATAAAGAAAAAAAGCCACCATGGCGTCGGGGAAGCGTGCTAGTCTCGCACTCCGGACGCCCGGGCTCGATTCTCACCCAGACCGAAATGCACCAAATTCTCTTTTCAAAGCCATATTAATTTACTTTGTTTACAGGAACATCGCCGAGATATCTGACGTCAGTTCGAACATTTTTTACGTGTTTTTACTATTTGCGCCGTCGGCCATTTTTGGTACCATCCTTCGGTCACGCCGCCGACGCCGCCGGATTTTCGCGTAATGGGGCATATAATGCTTTCGTATTAAACCTAGTAGGCAGACCCAAAGGCATCTAGCATTGAGGTCTACCCACTATCCTTCCAATCAAAGCCGATCAAAACTCGGCGTCATACTGACGTCACCGCAACACCCGCGCAAGAAGCCAGACGACTTGCTCTCCGAATACCCATCACAAATAATTGCTTCTACAAAAAAAAAAGAAAAAAAAGAAGCGGCGATGAGTTGCTCTAGGGTAATTGTATCACGCGGCATATCTATAGATGTATAGACCTACACGCGCTGTTGACAAGCAAGTCCGCGTTTGTCAACCACGTGGGGGCACTACACGTGCGCGGGAACCAGGTCCGCGTCATGTGATACCAAACACAAAGTGATTGAACTTTTCGCAACCGAAAACTAACGCCTCCTTTTCAATTTGCAAATATCTCTCTCGACTCGTAAGCTACCGGTTTCCAGCTGTCCCTATGACGTTGTAGGAGCGCAGAGTCAACACCACTTTGAGACGTGTCTGAAGTTACCTTTGTCTCCAAATCTAGGACAAAAATAGCAAGCAGAAGCACCTCGCTTAGTTCCAGACACATGGCCTGACATCCGGTTTTATGATTCGGTGTCCATGAAAAATTACGTCTTTTTTTTTTTTTTATCAAGGAACGCAGAGTCGAAGTGCACTTGGAAAGTGACGGTAGGGACTTCTTGCTAAAGTAGTTAAAGGGTGACTGCAAAGAAAAAATAGTGTTTTTAAACAGCCTAATTGGAACAAGCATGTCACAAAACAAATGTTCCGCGAAAAATAATAATTTTTATTAGCAATATTTACGTCACAGGACGTAATTTAGTCGGAGTCAGAACCTCTCCACATTTGAAACTCCCGCTCTTTCGACCCCCGCGGAGGAAAACTACGCCCCGCCCTTCACTCTTGGATTTGCTCTTTTAGGTTGACTTGGCTGCTGAGTTGAAGACGACGCAGCGTCTCGACTTCCGGTAAGATCTGGCAACAACGCACGCTAAACATGGCGCCGGTATTGTTTTGGTTTGACGGTACACGAGAATAGAGCTGTAACGAGAAGCTGCGCGGTTTGCGAGCACATACCGAAGACGTGACCGGAGAAGTGCCCCTGTGATGTTCCCGGAAGACGGAAAGTATTCGTAATCATCGTGTGTGCTTTGATAGCGAAGGGAGTCACAGGGTCCACGAGTGCACAACCACAAGCCAACGTTCACGACAGCGCTGCGTTGACTTCGGCGATCTCGTTCTGTTTGGTGCAACACAGCGATGCGACAAAGAACTGAAACGTTCGTGGTGTGTGTGGTGCGGTGCGGTGCTTGGAAGTAGACACCCACACTAAGACGGAGCGCAGATTGGTTGTTGTGGGGTTCAGTCCCGTCGTCGTCAGCTGATCCAGTCAAACTGGTCCGGGAGGACGCAGCGAGCGTTTTTAAACGTAAATCTTCCTTCGTTCCGTTTCAAAATGTGGAAGATTCCCGACGCATACCGCGAGTAAAAAGCTGCGGGCGTTTTCAACAAAATTACGTCGTTTTAATTGAACAATGAACTCCGAATTGTTGTCCTAAATCTGCCGTTTTCATGCTTCGTGTTGGACTGCGTTTGCACAGCGAAGTGTTGCGCTCATCGTGCGGTGTGAATAAATTTGGGCAAGATTTCCTACCTGCCCACAGATGCACATAGGACTGAGCCCATTTTTTTACGTAGTAAACATAGTGTTTTTTTTGTTATTTTGGGAAGAGGCGTTGTGCATTTATTACGGTACAATCACGTGAAAGACCTTATTCAGATTCGCCCACCATCTGTCGGACGTGGCGCCAACCTTCCTTCCGACGCCATCTTTGAGGTGACTGGCAAAGCGCTGTGGCCGTTTGCCGCATGCCGTGCCGCATGTAAAGCGGCACGCAGCGACCGCACGACCAGTGGCGTCACAAGGGGGAGGCGGGGCGGGGGGGGGGGGCGGACCGCCCCGGGATGCAGCGCTCAGGGGGGTGTCGCGGCGGGCCACGAGAGCGGGGGGGGGGGGGGGGGGAGTCGCGGCGGAGCCACGCGAGAGCGGGGAGGGGAGGGGGGGGGGTCGCGGCGGGCCACGCGTGAGCGGGGGGGGGGGGGGGGGGGGGGGTGTCGCGGCGGGCTACCGCCCCGGGTGCCGCTGACCCTCGTGACGCCACTGCGCACGACTGCTCTCTTCCGCTACGTATTGTGGTTCTCCCTAGGGGCCACTGCCTTTGGGGAGTACCACGTTCGCGGCGAGACGTTCTACCGCGAAGCGGGTTCGTACTCGCGTGGCATGCTGCTCGTCGAGCGCAATGAGACACCAGTCACGTTGGTAACGGTGATAATCTCCGTTTATTTACAATACAAAACAAATACAAAAGACAGCGGCTATCAGCTGGTGAACGCCGTCGGTGTGGAGGTCGCCCACGGCCGAACGGTCGTTCACAAAGGTACAAAGGACGGGGTAAACGCTCACCGGTGCACCGGACGGTTCCCCGTTGTCGCCGCCGCCGAAATCCCAGGAAGAAGACCAGAGATCCCGCTGTCCGTTGGTTTTAAGATAACAGCGGGGGCGAAGTGGCCAATCAAGGAGCGACACGTCGATCTCCTTTCTGCGGGGGTTCGTTACGGAACGCCCCAAAGGGGAGAGGAGGAAGCCACTCACCGTGGTAAGCAGCGCCACCTCTCGCTACGCCAGCGCGGCCGCCACGGCGCGCCAAAACGCTGACGCGACAGAATGTTGAGGGATCACAATCCCCACACTCCCCCTCCTTAGCCAATAGTCACCCGCAAACGGGTAGACTGACACAAACAAACACACATCTAACTAAAATATTAAAAAAAAAGAAAAAGGCCGCCAGTGGCCACAATCACATGGAACACCCCCCCCCAGTCTCTTACGGCCACGTTGTCGCCCAGATCGTCCAGCAGGCCGCCACGAGCATCATGTAGGACTTTGGGTTCAACTGGACGCAGTGGACGGGGTCCGTGTGGTCGCAGTTGAGCACCGCCGTCCGCAGACCTTCCCACGCCCTCCGCCGTACTCCACACGTGCACACGGCCGTCCGTCGACCCGCTCAAGACGAACTGCGAGTCAGGGCTGAAGGAGGCCTCCAGGGGCACTCGCTTGTTGTTGGTGTGTCCCGTGAGGCTCTGCTGGGGCGTGCCCTGGAAGGCGCCGATAAGGTAGATGACCGCCCCGTCCAGTCGCACTCCTTGTCCTGGGGCAGCTTGAACGTGTTGAAGGGGCCCCTGTCAAAAGTGCGCAGATCGTAGAGCCCGGTG